>CM067369.1:67145589-67167022 GCA_034401795.1 Chaetoderma sp. LZ-2023a | reverse complement strand
AGAGCAGAGCAAACTGGATTGCAAATACATTAAGCAGTACTTAATGGCGTATGCTTTGAATAAATTATATTTATATCAAGCTTAATATAAAATAATTAAGTAAATTTATAACAATTTTGAAAAATGTCTGATATTGGCAAATATCTTTATAAGTGACAACATAATGGCCACCTATAGGCCAGATTTTTGGTTCTTGCGAAATTATCTAATCACATGACGTAATTGAGTATCATGTGAGTTTGATGGCCATACATATGGGAACAACGCTAAATCCGCCTTTTCTACACACATTACAAACATACCAAACTTAACTTACTTATATATAAATTTTCTGCATACCAGAGCAGAGCAAACTGGATTGCAAATACATTAAGCAGTACTTAATGGCGTATGCTTTGAATAAATTATATTTATATCAAGCTTAATATAAAATAATTAAGTAGATTTATAACAATTTTGAAAAATGTCTGATATTGGCAAATATCTTTATAAGTGACAACATAATGGCCACCTATAGGCCAGACTTTTGGTTCTTGCCAAATTATCTAATCACATGACGTAATTGAGTATGATGTCATATACTTGAGTGACATATCGGATCGATCTATTACGGCAAACTGTATTTTAAACGGCAATGACAGTAACCACATGGGCGGGCGCGGTGGTGGTGGTGGATACAGACACAATATTAATACCGAATGTACGTGGAAATCTTTATATCTTGATTATGTTGTAACGTTAACAAATATTAACTTATGTGCGAGCTTATTAAAGATGTTTTATTACTCAATTTATTTCAGTTCGTATCTCATCGCAGTTAATTAAAAAAGATTCCGCGGAACTAAATGTCTCACGTGTCCAACTCACGTCGGGTAAATATCAAAGCTCAGACCATTTGGTAGGTTTTGTTTGGTTGCAATATGGTATGGCGATGATTTGAGATAAAATAAAAATGCTAATGTTTATTTTTGTCCAGTATGATCTTGACAGCTCGTTCACCTTTGACTATCATCATTAAATCAAAGTAACAATTCATCTCCTTAAAGGCAGAATGAGCTGTGGGCGTGAGTGTGCATACAACATTCACGGCAAGGAGCGGAAATATACGTAATTCGTAAATACGTAAATAATATACGTATTATTATACGCAATCGCATCATCATATGCGAAGAGTTTATTTCTTTAAATTACGTCCAGGCACACAATTTATGCCACTAAATGTATGCAATTTTTATTTGTTTTATTCTAAAGTATTCTGGTGTGAATATACACCTTTAATAGAGGGATCCACTTTTCCATTTCTAGCTATGGCGCGCCCATTTCTAGCTAAGCTTCACCCGCGTTTTCCACCTGTTGGAATCAATTTATATACTTCAAATCCTGAATTACCAGAATCCCAATTTCAAGCTAACAATACAGGTAAACTATTTCCTCGTTTGAAACTAATTTCACTGGGCAGTCTTGCTGCACTAGCGCTTATGGTCATGTCACAAAATTACCGTTACATGGCTGATAAAAGCGTTTGTTGCGAGGCTTCATTTGGACCTATCATTTAATATTAGCATAGGAACCCTCTTCAATTTTCCCGATTTTTCAGGATGGCCGATAAAATCCAATATGGCCAACAGTCAGAGTATAATATCAGAGAAATCCAGCAAAGGCAAATGTGGTGTCAAAATATTGGTTTTCAATGTCACTGAAACAGATTCTGGGCTAAGACACCTATTCACTGTTTCAAATTCTCCAAGATGGTGGTCAAAATCCAAGATGGCTGCCAATGAGAGTGGAATATTACATATCTCTACTGGTAGAAATCATAGAAAGACAAATTAGGTATCAGAATGTGAGTTTTCACGGTCACTGAAGCAGATCCTGGGCTAGAACATGTATACTTTTTGAGATTTCTTTAGATCACGAAAACTTAATCTGAGCACTATTCTATCTTTTTGTTATGTATTCATAGTTTCCATAACGGCCAACAACCATAGGCGATATCCCCTGACCAGAAAGAATTAAAAAAAGGTTTTCCATTATTCAGATTATTCTGCATGGGCTATCAACCTGTTTCTGACATGTTTTTGATGTGGGCACATCATCTGGGGCATCCGGGCCATCATCAGTGTACATTACCAGAGTAATGACATCATAATGTCATAATCAGCTACGCGGCGTGTAGGATGACGCCATAATCATTATGCCATAAATGATTCTATACGGGCAGTCTTTAACTCTTAATAGTCCGACACGTTATACAAATTGTATGATTTTACTATTTAATAAACAGCAACAGCACCCAGTCATATTAGTTTCAAAATATTCAACAGCTTACCTGTATAGTTTTCTGGAAATTGAAAGGCAGGGAGTTCCGAGATCGATCGAGGTGTGGGCGGAGCTTAGCTATAGATTGGCGGGGTATAGATAAAAATGGAAAGGTCCATTCTTATAAAACTCTTGCTTTACAATATCGAGCAGTGACTTCATGCAACACAGATGTACAGACATCCATCTTTTGTAATGGTGGTAATCGAGTCCAAAGAAGAGCAAGACGAGTGCTTCTAGCATTTCCACATAAAAAGCCAGATTTCTTTCCCGATAATCTCTGATTAAGATAAGGATTTTGACCCGCAGCTTGTAGAATTATGTCCCAATACATCGGCCGTTGCCCTAAACACATCCAGGGTTGAAGACCAATTTCGTTTTCTGTTAATCCCACTGCTCCTCCTAAGCCATTCGCGGCCTTGATTTCTTGTTCGTGAGCTTGGTCGATTAGAATGGCAGAAAATGGGTTAGTATGGTTCATGTCTCTGATCTGCACTGGCACATACCTCGCATAGTTAACATGATCCATGGCAAGGAAAACATGCGTAAGCTCCTGGAGAACGTCTATATACACCTAGAAGTTCTATCTCTGTGGGCTCAAACGAAGATGGCAATGAGAGTTCCATATTCCCGTATCAAATTTCAATACATAAAGTTAGGACTAATTTTTCCCAGTTATTTCCCAGACTACCGCAGACTAATTATATTTTGGTCCAGGGGAGGGCTAAAAGACTTCATGCTTGAGTTTGTTTAGAGTGCGACCTGGTGGGCATGTCTGGTTCGCGTGAAATGTGCCACCTTCAGGATTGCATCAGCAATAGCAGAATATATTACTTCTGCCTCTGTAAGAGCTGATGTTCAATAGGAGGCTTGCAAAACATAGATCGCTTAGTGTTATCCATAGTGCCATTTCTATATGGAGGTCACCCATCAAAACATACACTACCTCCTCAAGTCCTCAGGTGTGGCGGGTCACTTCCATGTTATGCTTTATGATCCCTGGAGTGGCTGACTTCTCATAGAATAGAGGATTGTACATATAGCTGGTGGGTTTCGGCTCGTTGTTGTCGAGATGCATGTTAGGCTTCCCATTGGATAGTGCCGTCACGATCTAGTTCTCACTTTTGTAAAGTGGCAGTGCATTATTCGGCCTTTGCATCCGAGCATATCTTGATGAGCATCACATCCCATTCTGGTACAACCATGGATGTGGTCTGTAAAGCTACTGCTGGGACAGATACATTACTGGCAGACAGAGAATATGTTTGTGTTCCACATGCTGGTATTACAACAGGTGGCCGCCTGACACCGAACTGAGCATGGCTGGGGAACTGTAAACCTGAAAAGGCTAATTCCAGGACCATGGAAGAAGGTCCGATCTGTGGTTGAGCTAGGATTGTGATCTAGTTTGTCCAGTACACCAATCGTGAACAGACACTTCCAACAACCAAGAGGGGCAACCACTCATAGACCGATGTGGCAAGCCAGTCCTCAAACCAGCTACATAACCAAAGCATATGAAAGGCTGGCGCCCACCTAGTATAATGACCGGATGATCTTCTTGATTTTCGTCTGCGGATGTATATTAATCCAGATAAAGATAGGAAAGGCGTGGTTTACGTTCCAATGCATGCCTTACTCTCACATTAGAATTGCGTTTTCACTTCTTTACATTGTAAATTATTCCAAGATCAATTGTGAGGCGAGCCGGCGACATCTGTCTCTTGTGATCCTTTAAAGTTGGTCCATTGATGATGAGGGAATTGACGGTAGTGTGTTCTTTTGACAACCTGATGGAAAACAACCACTGAACTTAAAACAGTCGTGGCCGTTTCTGATTATGGTACACGTTTTAGATAGGAACAGAGAATATTCTCAGTCGTCTCCTTTCTTTAGACCCTTCAATATATTTCTCAACCCTTCTATGAAAATAAGAACAGTGCGTCCCCCATGATACTGTTCTTGCGCATCTGGGAGATAATCGAACAAACTGTCTTTCAGTTTAGTCTTGTTTATAACATTTTCTTTGCCTATATCATTTAACCGATCGACATAGACATATAGCAGCCATCTTGAAAATCGATTTCCAGATGATAACTCTGTTCCCGTTTATCGGATCGCTTTGAAGCTTCATAGGGTGGTTGGAATAGTCTGGGGAAGAAGACTAGCGAAACTGACGATGATCTGAAATTTAAGGTGGCCGCCAGCCACCAGCAGCCATCTTGAAAATTGGTTTTCGGATGATAACTCCATTCCCGTTTATCGGATGGCTATGAAGCTTCATAGGCTGGATGGACTAGATCTGTGGAAGAAGCCTAGCGAAATGGACGATGATAGGAACTCCAAGATGGCCGCCAGCCCCAGGCTGCTATCTTGAAAATTGATTTCTGGATGATATCTCCGCTACCATTTATCGGATCACTTCATAGAGTGGTTGGACTACGTCTGGTGAAGAAACTTATCGGAAATTGCGATAATCCAAAATCCAATATGGCCGCCAGTCACCGGCGGCCATCTTGAAAATGGGTTTGCTGACGATGACTCATTAACCATATAATCGATCGCTTTGACACTTCACAGGATGACTGATCTCGGCCTGAGGAAGAAATCAATAGTTTCTGATAGCTCTTATTCATTGGTGTGTCATCATGGCCGGGTATTATGCACCGTTTGCGAAACTCTTGTTAATTTTAAGATTAAATGTAGTAAGAAATAATCAGAAAGAATCTGGTCGCTTGAACAGGTCTAAGACTAGCAACTACCAACAGCTATTTGGCAACACGGGTCTCAAACAACTCTTGTATAAACGTTTGTCTTTTTACTCCTGATTTGAGAGCTATTAACCCTTTTACGGCCAAATCCTGTCAAGAAAACACAAAATATTGAGTTTTTGAATGTATATTTGCAAGAAAACAACCTATTTTTGACAATGTACCACAAGAATAACTGGCTCGTTATTGAACGATAAGTGAGAAAAATTAAAAAATGTCTTCTCTTAGCATGTAGATAGACATTCCTGAGGTCGGGTTTTCCTGGAGTGACCACTAAATGGTTTAGTGACCATCTGTTTTGACCACCTTATGATGGTTATACTGCATCATACGGTATCCTATCCACAACAGATAGCATACTGTGTGCACCAAAGTGGTCACTATAGATAGCTGGTTGCATAATACATTTGCATGGTAAGTAGTTTTTGTGGACATGTGCTAAAAACCTGTCATAAAGATATACCATCTTCTGACTCAAAAACATATTCTATAACATATCATCTGTGGTATCAGATCTGGACCAGTTTCACAACTAAGGTGCACTATGGTACGGAGTAAATGTTAAATGCAGCATTCTGATTGGTTTGTTTTCTATATTACGAGAGGATGCAACTTGACACCAGCCCCTGGTGTCTATGCGACTAATGAGGGTGTGGGAGGGGGGGGGGGGGGCGGGGCGAGGGGTGGTGATTCGATCTGTCACTCGGGTATCTGATGTTATAGACTATTACGTTACTTGAGAGCCGACGTCACAATCAACGTGACGTATGTCCGTCGTATATTGCAGACGAGGATCTGGTCTGGTGTTATTTAACTTGTACGTACGCCTAAAGGTCTATGGCTGTCACATGGGACCTGGTAGACCACCCCGCACATTTCCCTTTTAGTTGTGTCTTTGACATGTGTCAGTCGGCATCAGTACGAGTTCACACGCTTGTAGTATATGTCAACTCCATGTGATTTGAAAGCATTTTGGATGCGCTCATACAGGATTCTGATGTATGGCTACCTGCCGTGATTGGTTTCTCCATGTTGGTGCCCTCCATTCTGATGATCGCTATCTTCTTTGAGACATCGGACATCCAGTCATGTTAGTTGTTGACCCCGAGAGCAGCTTGGCTGTGTCCTGACTCTTTGGCTTTGTCCTCTTCAGTTCTGGTGATGGTGTCTGCCCGCTTTGGTGAGTGAACCGACGACTTAATTTTTGTGGTTGAGGTGGGGCTGGATTTGAAATTTGGGTATTGATCTGTGCATGCATGCGTCTTATAAACTGTTATCGTAGCGCTTCCATCATCATTTAAATTGATCCGCATGTCTATGATACTAATCTCACTCCTCTTCTGCCTCTGATGTGAATGCACCTTTCCAAGTTTATCCATCGATCATCTGAGGTCAGAATTAACTAAGTGACGCGTATACTGACGTCATAATCATTACGTCATAAATGATTCTATTTGGCCCGTCTTTAACTCTTAATAATTCGACACGTTGTACGAATTGTATGTCTGTACTATTTAATAAACATGCTGTTGAATATTTTCAAATTAATTTGACATAGGCAGCAATAGCGCCCAGTCAAATTAGTTCCAAAATATTCAATAGCTTACCAGTATAGTTTTCTGGAAATTGATAGTCATCGAGTTCTGAGATAGATCGATCCCAACACGGATGAGATATCCTTGGAGCTTAGATTGAGATGGGCGTGGCATAGATATAGGTGGAAAGGTCCATTGAATGCGTGGGCAAATAAAATTTAGATGTTTTATGAAACATTCCACCAGAATTTGGTGTATCATGGTAAGTGCGTCTTCCACGTACCGGTACCACATAGTTGGGGCTTGAGGTGCTGTTGCTAAAGCTTTCCATTCAAAATTCTCTCTGTACATATCGGTTACAATGGGAGAAATGTAGGCTTCCCATGGGAGGCCATGTTTCTTTGTGGAGATTTGTCCAATTATATAGAAAATATGTACTGTTTAGACATAATTCTAGAAGTTCTACAATTTGTGGTACCTTTATTTCACATCACATTTGAGGTTGTTGGATGCCTCTAATAGAGCTTGGTTAATGGGTATTGGTACCTATGTAGATATGCTGGTAAACATGGCTGTGACATCATGCAAAATATGTATTTGTTATAGCGGTGCTCCAAGCTAATATACTTTGTCCACTGTTCTTATGTCGTGTTCTGTGTGTCCTAGCAATGGGCTTATGTTATTGGCTAGAAATATGTACGAGTTGTACAACACTGAGCCAATGCTGGCTACAATTGGTCTCAAATGTGAATCTTTCTTGTTGAAATTTAAGAATGATGCATGATAGAAATATGATGTTTATCCAAAATACTGAATAAGACGTCATTCAGAATCCAATACATGAGGACTACTGGTGGTACACAATGGAGTCGATAATTACATCATTATGTATTCCTTTGTAGAGTGGAGTAAAACAATTATACAGACAACCTGCTGCATAGTTTAACACTCACTCGCAACTGATGTTTCTGGTGTGGAGTGGGGGGGGGGGGGTTAGGGGTGGTGGTGTGTGTGGACCAACAGCTCCTAGTGAAATTTGATTAAAAATATTATACAGAATAGTGCCTACATAATAAAGAATTTTCCGTGTCTGACCGGTAAGGGATGAATTTTCAAATCCAAATGAATATATTGAAAACAAATTGAGTGTTTATGTCTTAAGAAGTAATGCCATTCAGCCATTCTTAACTTTTATTAACCAGCAATGCAACACAAATTGAGGAACCCAGTTTCTCAGTCAATCATATGACGTTATAATCAACTACCTGGCGTGCAGGCTGAGGTCATAATCAATTGACCTTTCCACTTTATCCATCCATCATATGACATTGTTGCCATAGGCAGCAACATTCATCTCGTCAAATTATTTTCAAAATATTCAACAGCTTACCTGTATGGTTTTCTGGAATTAATCGTCAGGGAGTTCAGGGATCGATCGATACGAACACGTAGGTTGAGCTTAGCTAGAGATAGGCGGGGCATAGCTAAAACTGGAAAGGTCCATTACGTCATGAATGACTTGAAATAGTCGGTTTTAAACGCTTAATAGTCCATCAGGTTGTACGAAGTGTATGTCTTTACTTTTTAATAAACGTGTTGTTGGATATGCTGAAACTAATTTACATGTATAGTTTTAGTTCAGGGATCGATCGGTCCCAACACGGGCGAAGCGTAGGTGGAGTTTAGCTGAGGAGAGGTTGGGCATTGCTAAAACTGGATTCCTCCATTGACATAATGTCAGCTGCGATAGATAAAAATGAATTGGCGATCGTACCAGTGGCAGTAGAACACAACAAACAACTGATATTTAGTAATTAACGGTAATAATAACCATGTAATGTGTCATAAAAATAAACTGAAATCACACATATGCCATGTGACGATCGATATCCCACATTCACATACTTGCCATACTTAGTCACCGTGCAGAAATAGGCTATTGTTTTTACTCAGGGTCCTTTAAGTTATTAGTATACACGTTAGTATTATTTGTAACAATTTTATATCGCATCTCGCCATTCAGATTTTACCCTCTCGCCACTCAGATTTTACCAGATAAACTCCAAACTTCGCCTATCCATTGAGGAATATATCGTTCGTCAACAGAATCCCGAGTCAATAAAGGATTTTCGAGAATTCTGCTTCAAGACCCAAAAATCGCTATTGTAAATGTATGTGATAGTTTTATTGAATCAGGCTTATTCTGTAGGTTTTGGCTTACTGTCTGTCTTGCTCAACTTTAGCCAACATCAACATCCATAGGCAGCAGCCAGTCAAATTAGTTTGTAAATATTCAACTGCCTACACGTATAGTTATCTTGACATTGGGATTCTTGAAATTCAGTGTTCGGTCAAACCCAATACGGGCCAAGCAGGGGCAGGACTTAACTAGAAATGGACAGGTATAGCCAAAAGTGTTTTGATGGATGTACAGTCTTGTACGACCTGCGGAAGCAATGCGTCATTATGATCAGTACATATTACAGTTGAGCAAGTCGTACACACTTGCACAGTACAGCTCTGAAATATATTAAAATATTTCCAAAACAAAATAAAATTATTGTTGAATATTTTGAATATAATTGGATTGGAAGACATTCCTGCCTAATTATGTTCAAAATATGCTTACTAACTAACATATTTCTGTGTTTGTTTTGCAAACATTCGAACTTATTTTACAGCTGTATTGTACATTTCACGAAACACTTGTCTAACGAATAATAACATCACTGTTATATCTCTGGCCACGAAAATTACACGTTCCCTGCGGTCCGGAGCAACCACATTTTACATGCAGGGCGACCAAATTTTAACACACTGGTTGCCTTTGGGGGGGGGGTGCAACCTAACAATTTTTTTATTTTCAGGGCCTGCATAAGTACTCATGGTAAGTATTTATTTAGTTTGTCAACCCTTTAACAATCAAATTTGTTCCAAAAAAGTTAAATTTTCTCATAGAAAATGTCCATTTGCAGAACAAGAGATGACTATTTTTTAATTTACCACTGGAATGACTGGCTCGCTTATCGAGCCAGTCATTCCAGTGGTAAATTAAAAAAATACTCTTCTCTTTGTCTGCAAATGGACATTTCTCAAGACCATTGCAGAAGCCATTTTTGGCTGATATGAGAGCTATACGGTTAAATGGTTGAGTTGGTATTCACAAGGATTATGTAGTCTGTATAGCTTACATCAATACATATTTTCAACAGAATTAAATTTACAGAAATAGGGCAACCTGGAAATACAGTCGGGAAACCTAATTTAAATGGCGTACTTGCCGCCGGGGCCAACACAATATTTTTTAATTTTCGACCCCTGTATCTGCCAGATAAATGTACTATAAGTAAACTATTTGTTGTTCTTTTGGAGGGCCTACTGGTTCATAGACCACGTTAACAATCTCTATCGCTTCGTTGCTAATCATTAGTTCCTCTTCTTCTACGGCTGGGATCGGTGATGATTGCAGGCTTATACTCTGTTCAAGGCGGGGTACAACCGGCGGTTTTTGGTGTGGCGCGGCTGGTAATACTTGTTCCTGCGGTACCGTAAATGGCTGCATCTGCTGAGTGGGAGAATCGCTGGCTCCTATAAGGGTCTGCTGAACTAGGGGTGTAACTGTAGAACGTTCCTCAATAACAAATCGGTCTGTTAATTCCTCTCTGTCACGGGCAGATAAATAATCTTGTAATTGATCGCTGAGGTTATAAAAGTCTGAGCTGGGCTGAGTAGACATGGTGCTCTCAGCCATTGGAGTATTTCCCACGCTGGCGTCAGACCCTTGGGCTGATGACTTGGAATCTAGGTTGTCAAATCCAGCATTGTCTAAGCCCTTCTTCCGTGGTAGCGGATCAGTGTATTCATTAGGTTCATTATATATACCACCACATTCTAGATGAGTCGAGCGCAAGCGCCTGAAATGAGATAGATAGGAGTGATAAGTAAGAAAGCTAATGTCTTCAAAGATGCATTACCTCCGAGATATAAATAAATTTGGAAATTTTCAGTAACTTTGCTGTAATAGAATGGGCCCCGGTGTATTATTGGTACACACTAATTTTTATACATATATTCCGACCCCGTCACACATATTTGTTTCTGGAAACTTGTGTGCGCGTATGAGCTTTCAATTTAGGGAACCATTATATTTACGAAACAATCCAATTGGAAAGAACTCAGAAACTCTTAAACATGTCGAGACCAGTACGCCGGCGACAGACAAATTACTAGCGCCACGGCGATCACCAATCGGAAACATCAAAGAGCTACATGCCGGGAGGTCTGAAAACGCCAAAAATTTTATCGTGACGAAAAACGTCAAAAAATAAGTTGCATAATAATATTTGTTGTTTATACAAGACCAGGGAAGAATCGCAAGCCACCGTTAAGTAGAGAATACTTTAGTTTCTCTGCCAAACGGATATGCAAGCGACCGTCAGTTTTATGCTTACATCTTTTATATTTGTGAAATTCACAATTTGCATCTTTTTGGATATTGAGTATCGGTCGTTGTGTATATAAGAATTGATGTTAAAATGAGAGCATTGACCCACTGGAAGTGTTTTATGGACATCGTTCCGTATATTAAATTTATAGCTCTATCAGGTATAGACCCATTTAAGTGGCACAGTACAACTAATAAACAGTTTAAGATGTTTCTAGACCTAAATCAGAAAAAATGTTAGCTAGTGCAATTTTGAACACGATGTAAGAAGTTCTGTTGAATACTTTGAACACAATTGGATTGGAAGACAGCGCTGCCTTAAAGGAAAGGATCAGGGAACTAACATATGCTCTTGAATGACAGCTTTATATAATATTCAACATATACAGCCCTAAGAAAAAAGCAGAAATAAATCAGAATAATTAGAAAAAACAGCTAAATACCATTTATATCACTCTCGCGTGAACCAATTAGTGACGCAGCCTGGACCTATGCTCACTGGCGTACGCCGAGCGAATAAATAATACCCTATATAGCCGGTCATATAAGCTCAGTTATATTTGCGCTCAACTGGTTAGCCACTACGTCCGACAGGTAAAAAACTGTCTAGTTTAAAAACAATTTGCTTGATAGGCGTTGTTTTCAGAGACATTCAGTCATACAAATTTCAAAATATTCAGTAGGCATCATATTGCGACCTTGGAAACCAGCAGTATATTTTGAAATCCTTTTGACCGAAACTTGTTGCTTCTACCAGAAAAAGTGAATTTCAAATATAACGTTTTCTAAAGGATCAATTGCCAGTAGTGAGTTACCCGCTCTACGTCGGCGCCTATAAAGAATACTATTCATACCACTTACAAAACTATATTCAGGTAGGCCTATGCGGTATACCTGCACACATAGTTGACACACGGCGGAGCACGAAGCACCGGCGACGTCACTAATTTGCTCCAAGTTAAGCACTCCTAGATTTAGTAAATGCTTTTTTCTCAAATAATCCAGATTCATTTCCATTTTTACCGATGGTAGGTTATTTAATATTAAATGAAATCACCAATAAACATCATTTGTTATTTCTCTTTTCCTCTCCTTTAAAACATTCAACATGGGACCCTCCCCCTCCCCGTCCCCACCCCTCCCACCACCCCGTCCTGTACGCTTTACATTGATTTGGAAAATATTCAAATTTATTTCTGAGCTGAACCATATGCGAATCCAGAGTTATACTGGTCGGTTACAGATAACAGGCATGTAATGGAACCATTGTATTAGTGTAATGCACTGATTAGTATTGTGTATTGTAGGACATCGCTTCAGCTTTAAGACAGATGCATGTAATATTCAGGCTATAATACAGAATACAAACAAACCTTAATATTAGGCATGGATTGTGTGGATGACCAAAACAAACGTCACGTGTTTCATAATCCATATATTCAGTGAGACACCAAGAATCAACAGTAATCCATCAAATAAGATTTTTATTAACCTTCAGATAGTCTGATCTTGAAAAAACCTCCCAAAATGAAATTAGTAATGATGCGGATAGTACCCCTATAAAGTAGATAACCCTGCTGTGAAATTATGTTGATGGTAAGCCAATGTAAAAACCCTTAAACGAATGACATAAAAATTATTCTATGACTAAAACTGAACAAATTAGGCAAAATTCCTCCAAGTCAAATTAGTAATGATGCAGATCGTACCCTTGCATGGTATAGAACACCTTTCTAAAGTTTCATTGAAATCAAAAGAGCCATCGCTGTGCAATATGTCCAATACACAAACTTCAAACATGAAAACACAAAGATATTCTAAGTCCAAAGCCGTGAAAAAAGAAGGAAAATATAAGACCTCTGCATATTATATAACACCGCTGTAAAATTGTGTTGATATGCGGTGAGCCATTGTTGAAAAACTATACAACGTTAACACAAAACATGAAAAACGTTTAAAGTCCAAACCATGAAAAATAGGAACGTCCCCGGAAATTCAAGCTAGTGATGATAGGACTGCATCTGTAAAGTCTCAGTGAAATCTAAGGAACCGTTGTTGAATAATAAGGCAATTTAAGAGTGAACAAATGGAAAAAATAGGTCCAAAACCCTGGCAAAATAAAATCGGTTGTCATGCAGATTTCATCCATGTATAGCACAGGACACATCTTTAAAGGTTCATTGGAATCGAATAAGCCATTGATGAAAAATAACTTGATTTATAAACATTAACCAAAAGTACAAAACCATGAAAAAATGGTAAAAGTAACCATATAGCACCCAAAGTCATACAAATAAGGAAAATACAAGAAGTGTGACTACGTCCACTGTTTTTATCCCAAAGAAGCGGGTTGACTTGGGGTCAGAGGTTACAGCCATTCCTTAGTGTCAAAATAAGACTTTATTATCAATTTTAGAAGTTTCGACTTTAGCCGAGATGAACTCCCTTTAATCGCACAAGTTCAATGATCACATTAGACGTTAGATCAAGATACTGTATAACTTATATTCGTTCCGAGACAAAAAGAAAAAAATGTCTTTTTATCAAAATGTCCGCCAAAATTGTTTTCTTCCAATCTACTGGAAACTCGATGAATTTCTAATTGCTATAATTTCCTGATTAAGTATACATTTAATTCAATTCCATATTGGACCACTACAATATCTTTCCCAAAACCAGCTTTTCTTTTTATTAACCAAGGTGTCTCCAATAAAATATACAAGAAATGATTGCAATATTTAAACTACATTCTCGCCTTGAATTTTAAACAGCGTGACTAGAACCTTGCCAATATCTAGCACATATTGGACCATATGGTGTCAATGTGTCAATCGTATTTTCCCCTACAAAACATTCAAGGTTTTACACGCTTACCGACGATATTTCGTTTCTATTTATTCTGCAGCGAATCTGGCGATCAGACTATTATGAGATAGAGCCTACATGACTCACCTTCGTCTGTACAAGCAGTATACAACGAGAACAATGATGCAGAATCCGGCAATGATACTAACAACGATTACAGCGATAATCCAACGCTTCTGAAATTCAAAAGTAAACACAATTACTTATTCTCATACACTTGGCGCAAACGGACACACGCACGCATGCGCACTGGCATTCGTGTGCTTATATGAGGTGTTGTAGTCCAGAGATGAAGCAATATCTGATAATACGTAGAGTACACATCAGGAAGAATTTAGATTGTTTCCAAGGTGAAAAACAGAAACACGTTAGTTAGTACTATTTTGAACACGCTATAAGAAATGTTCTGTTGAGTACTTTGGACTTAATGTGATCGGAAGTCATTGCTGCTTTATGCAGCAATGGCTTCCAAACAAATTAATTTCAAAATATTCAACGCAGTACTTTGTTTTAGAAACGTAATAAGTTATTTCTGAGCGGTACTAAAGTCACATGTTAACTGCCTGCGCTGGGTCCAGTGGGAATGTGCATTAACAGGATTATCATTGCTAACTTACTCGCCTCGAAAAGAATACCAACAACTGGATATGTAATAATGTAAGTAACCGGACGAAACTACTCTTACCGGATCTTGCTCGTCAACAGGCTGTATACTGGGCTTAATAGTGGGCGTAATGACTGGGAAAATGTCAATCAGTGCCTCGGCTATTGCCGCATCCAATGGTAACACGATCGTTCTAGGACTGACTCCGGAGTGTCTTCGGACATAGTATACAACGTCGTATATGATGAGCCTGAAACAATGGAAAAGTAATAAATAGAAAACAATTTATGGTGAGAATCAGATTAGTAAATCGTAAGCGCGTAAAAATGTTGAATGAGAGAAAGGGAGAATAAAAAATTAACGATTTCTCAATTTATCCTTGAACATAGAGATGATATTATAAATAGTATCTTATGATCGCTTTAATAAAAAGTATTGAACGTATCGTGGTTGATGGATGTTCAATATCTGATGATCCAGCAAATGTGGATAGGAAGTAAACTAAGCCAGCTTGTAAATGTGTGAGTTAAACTGGGACTATCTACTCCGATGTATTCTAGTATTTAGCCCAGAAATTACAACATGGACCGACAAACAGATAGTGAAAAATAGTGACTAAGAGTGGATTATATGATTGTACGCCTGAGGCACTTTACTCTCATTATTAGTCTGACAATTGACAGCAAAGATATAAATATATTGATCGACTCTCGTCAGTGATCACAATAGCGGGAATAGATGTACCTTTCAAGATAGACAAATCACCTTCTGGTCATTCACGTCTCAGTGACCTCATTTGACCACAAAAATATCAGTCATTGACATCATTTGTATATATCCAGGTGGTATGCGTCACACCATGGGCGGTTCAGTAAACCCATATATGGTGATGAAAGGGTGCAGCGTGTACACCACACTTCACGTGGGGTTACTGGTCACTGGCGCACACTGTAGGATTGGGATTAATACTTGTATATAGTAAGCAGATGGAGATAAAGAACTTCACCTCTTCAAACTGTGGTTGTGAGAAAGTAGTTCGACCATCTTGCATAAGAAGATGCCTAGTAATTTGCGAAAGCAAAATTTATTATTTACCCCAAGTTGAATTGATCTAGTAGGATATACAGTCATCAAGTTAAGTGGTTCATCGACAAGGCATGCAGTATATGCTTAAGGAAGCAAGCAGTGGAAATATAATTAGGGTCGATCTTTACGACACTGCAATTATGTTGTGTGAACATATTTTAAAGCTTCATATTCTAGTAGTCAGTCAAATACGATTTTAAAGGTGCAATGTATACTGTGATTCGATTGTGATCAAGTCGACATTAATGATAGAATTGCTGACATTGTCCTGCGTGGTCGTTTGTCTGAAGGTGAGCTAACACTTACCTGAACCTATCATCGTTGGCAGTCAGATACTACAAGGTCCGAAAACTCCATATATATTCAATCTTACAATTATGTTTTTAAACAGGCGAGTAGAGTTCTACTTGTCTAATCAAATTTTGCGTTGACCGTTCGACAAACCCATCCCTCCACAAAAACCTGGGGGCGGAGCCTAATCTAAATGTTCTCGCGCACTCTGCAATTATATGGGTAACTCACATAACAGGTTTCACGGGAGTCTTGTTACATTCAATTTCTTGAACATTTGACCCACCCACGTTCCCATCGCTCGGGACGCGGACAAATGAAAATGTGACCTTGAACACCAGACTGATATCGGTATATCACATACTAAATTTGGTTGAACTCTGTCCAATGATTTCAGAGGAGTTGTGTTACAATCAATTTCCGCACGTTAAACTTTGACCTTTTGTCCACCCCCACCCACAGAAGCGGAGCTAAAAGTAAATGTCCCTTTGCACTCCACAATCATATGGGTAATTCATATATCTAATTCGGTTGAATTCTGCCCAACCGTTTCGGAGGAGTTCCGTTACAATCAATCTAACCTTTTTGCACACACCCCCCTTGGGGCAGAGCCGAGCCTAAATGTGTTCTGGTATTCCACACTTATATGGGTAATACACTTTTACACACATACGAAATTTGATTGGTTTCCGTCCATCAGTTTCGCAGGAGTTGCGTTACAATCGATTTTCTGCACGTGCCCGCTTGCCCACCCACCCACCCCCTTGATAATGCACTTAGTGACACCTGGCCCACCCACACCAGCCCGCCACTTAGAATTGTTTGAGTTCTAGACTTCTGGAGGGCTAATTCGTTCACATAATGCAATGAAACCAGTTGGGTCTTAACATGTAATGATTTCATTGATATACTTTTTTTTGGTTGTGGAGTTAAATTAGAGGCTCGTGCCTCTGATTCGATTTCGCAACTGAAGGGTTGTATTAATTTATACGGAGTGAGGTCATCATATGTTGGGGTTTATTTCGCCGCCCTGCATCTAGGCACATAATTTGAGACTCTAGGAGTGTACGATTTAGATGGCTGTGTTTTCGGGCATTTGGTGTGGATATGCACCTTTAATGTCATATTTGCTTATTACTTCCCATGTCGAATAGATGTTAGTGCTGCACGCCAGGATTAATGTATTACTTATTACTTCCCATGTCGAATAGATGTTAGTGCTGCACGCCAGGATTAATGTATTACTTATTACTTCCCATGTAGAATAGATGTTAGTGCTGCACGCCAGGAGTAATGTATTACTTATTACTTCCCATGTAGAATAGATGTTAGTGCTGCACGCCAGGAGTAATGTATTACTTATTACTTCCCATGTCGAATAGATGTTAGTGCTGCACGCCAGGATTAATGTATTACTTATTACTTCCCATGTAGAATAGATGTTAGTGCTGCACGCCAGGAGTAATGTATTACTTATTACTTCCCATGTCGAATAGATGTTAGTGCTGCATGCCAGGATTAATGTATTAACAGATTTCTCGCCAAAGAACGGTTAATGAATCTGTCCAGCTTTAGCTATGCCCCGCCTATCTCTAGCTAAGCTGCAACCACACTTCGCTCATGTTGGGATCGATCGATCACTGAACTCCCTGATTATCAATGTCCAGAAGACTATACGTGTAAGTTAGTGAATCTTTGAAACTAGGGCATCAACAGCTCGCCCATGTTAGGATCGATCGATCACTGAACTCCCTGATTATCAATTTCCAGAAGACTATACGTGTAAGCGATTGAATCTTTGAAACTATGTCAGCAACAGCGTCCAGTCAATTTAATTTCAAAATATTCAGAAGCATCTTTATTAAATAGTAAAGACATATAGTTCGTACAACAACTCTTGGCCCGACACGAATCATACGCTCTTGACGTACTTAGCTACATCATTTACGACGCCATGATTATGACGTCATCGTGTACGTCACGTGATAAATGGATAAACTGGAAAGGTACATAGCCGAGTGACACATGGCTTGCTTCATATCTACTTAGAGCTTACTCAAATTACTGTCTTAAATACTGCGTTAAATTTATGACATAATGTAGTCCTGTCCAAGCCCATATAAATACGACATGCATGGTCGCCACCACGTTGCTATATAATTATAATGTATTCAACGAACGAATATGGAACGCTATCAAACTGCAATTGGAGGAGACCATTCCCCGCTTGATTGTGCGATATGAGTATAGGAACTAATGAAACGCATGTGCTATGTAATATGCCGCCAGTTGTCGTGGATCTATAGTGCCTTCATCCATGGACTTGGATAAGATAGTTATCAGTGGATATGGCGGTCTTCGCATATGACTATAATAATCGTAAATAATAATGACAATGTACAATTGTTACTCTGTCTACTATAAGATGTACTATCTGTTTTCCACATATGTCATATATGTATGAACTGGGTGTAATAAAATTCAGTTCAGTTCACTTCTGATCTGTTGACCTCGAAATATAAGCAATCATAAAGTGTCATGATATGAATGTGTGTGCTAAATATGGTGATTACACATGCTTGCATTCCAGATTTATGGCCAAAAATGTGCATTCCGGTATACACTTCGTTACTCAGTGACCTAGAGATTTTGTTCTTTGTCCTAAAACTAATAACACCTCTAACCACCTAAAATATGAATGGATGCGCCACATTTTGTGATTCTTCCTATTTACGTTCACGATTTATGCCTAAAGATGCACTTACTGACCCTGTGACATAGATATTTGATGCGTTGTCCTAAATCCAATAATTCTTCTAGACACACGGTAATAGGAATTGATGTGCCAAAGTTGATAATTCTACCTACGTACTTGGTACTAACTACTTGCTCGATTTATGGCTGAAATGTGTATCTATGAATACACTTAGTGACCCCGTCACTTAGATATTGAACTTTTGAGCGGAGACTAAAATCTGCTTCTAGACAACAAGAATATTAATGAATGTGACCGATTTAGTGTTTCTACCTTCTTGCATTGCAGAGTTGTTGATGAAAATGTGTATTCCAGTATGCACTAAGTGAACCCGTAATATGGATTTTTTACATTTTGACCTCAAACTAAAATTTTTTCTGGCCACACACAATATGAATGTATGTTTCAAAATATGATTCCGGAGATGTGCCTTGGCTAATCAGACAAACAAACGAACGAACGAACGAACGAACGCACGCCCACACGCACGCACGCAAAATCACAGGAACGCACGCACGAACACACATGACACCGACCGCAGTACTCACACCGACATTCGACCGCGTTAGTATTGAGAAAGATTACGAGAATAGCGCAAGACAATAATAGATACATAATGTAACATACCCGCCAGTATATGGAGTTATACGTCCAATCTTAAGTTCCAGGTCCTCTACGGGAATTTCTAGTAACAAACAAATAAACACTATGTAGCTAATGAGTGAGAGAAGAGGAGCGAAGAGACAAGAAGAGAGGAGAGGGGAAGATAAGCGAAGAGGAGAGAAGAGGTGAGAAGAGAAGATAAGAAGAGAGGAGAGAAGAGAAAGATGGGGAGGGAGGGAGGGCGGGGGGAAGGAGGAAGGGAGGGGAGTAGGGAGGGAGGGAGGGAGGGAAAGAGGGAGGGAGCGAGAGAGAGAGAGAGAGAGAGAGAGAGAGAGAGAGGGCGAGAGCGGGGGTAAATTCTATTATGCATAAACAACATTGTTTGATCTAAAGCTTGAACCCAATTGGATCGATAATTTCTGACAGCAGACAGACAGACATACAACATGACAGACAGACAGACAGACAGACAGACAGACAGACAGACAGACAGACAGACAGACAGACAGACAGACAGACAGACAGACAGACAGACAGACAGACAGACAGACAGACAGACAGACAGACAGACAGACAGACAGACAGACAGACAGACAGACAGACAGACAGACAGACAGACAGACATACAGACAGACAGACAGACAGACAGACAGACAGGCGGGCGGGCGGGCGGGCGGGTGAGCAGGTGGGCCAGCGGGCGGGCGGACGGACGGACGGGCGGACGGGCGGACGGACGGACGGACGGACGGACGGACGGACGGACGGACGGACAGACAGACAGACAGACAGACAGACAGACAGACAGACAGATAGACAGACAGACAGACAGACAGACAGACAGACAGACAGACGGACGGACGGACGGACGGACAGACAGGCGGGCGGGCGGGCGGGTGGGCCGGCCGGCGGGCGGGCGGGCGGGCGGGCGGACGGACGGACGGACGGACGGACAAACAAGCAGACAGACAGACAGACAGACAGACAGACAGACAGACAGACAGACAGACAGACGGACGGACGGACGGACGGACGGACGGACGGACGGGCGGACGGACGGACGGACGGACGGACGGACGGACGGACGGACGGACGGACGGACAGACAGACAAGGCAAGCAAGCAGACAGAGAATTAGGCACGCGTGTGGGTGGGTTGGTGGGTTGGCGGGCGGTTGGGCGGGCGGACGATAGACAGACTAGAATGCCATACCTGGATTGCTTTGTACAAGGAGTTGCTTGAGGACGCTGTGAATACGAGTACGACTGTCATCTTTATTCGCCGGAATGGCAACAGGAATCTGTGCACTTCCCTCTAACCATGGGCGGCATCCACATGATCTAACATTAGCTTGAGCTTGTAACTGGTCATTCAGTAAGTCCTTACTGGGGTTGGATACAAACGCTAGGTTTGGGTCATCTCCGTCCACCAGTACTGTGTACTGTTGTTCGGTAAGCACATTTCTGTATGAACAAACGCAATTCTGAATGTATTGATAATAGACATCATTAATTATTGACAATTAACACTTTAACTCTTAAATACCAGAAATGACAAATCATTTTTGAAATAAGAAATGTTCTGTTTAAAATTTGAATCTAATTTAACTATTTTACTAGTTTCAAGATAGTCAACAGATTTCTTGTATAGTTGTCATGGAATTGAAACACTGCCATTAAGAGCCACATTCCGAACCAGAATTCTGGAAAATAAAATTGTCATAAGTATATACCTTTAGAGGATGATGTACCTCAATAATGATTTAATGGACCCTTCCAGGTTTAGCCATCTATCATATGACGTCAACAATGCGACGTGTAGGATGACGTCATTAATGACTCAATATAGTCCGTCTTTAACGCTTAATATCGATCGATCCCATCACGAGCGAGGTGTGGGTGGAGCCTAGATAAAGATGGGCGTGGCATGGCTAAAACTGGAAAGGTACATTCCGTGTAAATTAATATAATGTTTTACTTGGGAAGTTGAAGCCAGGTCAGTTGCCATATATATATATATATATATTTAATCATATTTTATTGCATATATTACAATGGGATTGGGCACAAGTTGTTCGAAACTTAGAAAAGCCCTCTCCCTACAGAAAAAAATTATAGGCGGCAAACATAAACATATACACAAAATAACATAGTAAACGTATAAA
>CM067369.1:67073089-67140589 GCA_034401795.1 Chaetoderma sp. LZ-2023a | reverse complement strand
CGCGCCATATTCAACGGAGTATTTTCATTGGCTGTTGGGTGCGCAACCCATTTAAATCAACCAATTAAAACATCGATTGATGTGAGCGTGACGTGTAGGGATTACTACGCGGTACTATTTTAATACGATTTGTCATTCATGAAACGTCATCGAAAAATGTCATCGTTTGACAGTTTATCAGTCGGCAGCGAGGTAACGATCGATGGCCGTGGCTCTGCGATAGTCTTAAAAGAAAAGTGTAGTTTACGGCTGACATCGCCATTGTCACTATATTTTGCTGCGCACTCAGTATCTGTTATCAAGTAGTGGTGCGTCACAGCGGCTGTATCGATTTCACGAAAATCAACAATGAGAAATCAGATAAAAGTCACACCAGCAACTATTGGCAAATATTTCAAAATTACAGTTTATATGATAAATAAAATCTTAAACTCGGTCACTTTTCATATCACTATTATGAACCTCGTCGAAAATTATAAATTTTGCACTCGCTAAAGCTCGTGCAAATTGATAATTTTCAACTCGGTCCATAATAGTGATATGAAAAGTGACCTCGTTCCCGATTCTCTATTTCTGCCGTCTTAGATATTTATATCGTCGTCGTCGTCGTCGTCGTCGTCGTCGTCGTCGTCGTCGTCGTCGTCGTCGTTTACATCGTTGTCATCGGCATTGTCGCCGTTGTTGTGGCTGTTATTATTGTCAATGGTGTTGGCGTTGGTAGTGCTGTTGCCATTGTTATTGCAGTTGGTGGTCTTATTGCTGGTTGTGTTATGAGTGGTAATGATGTCCATGGCGGAGGTGGTAATTGCGTTGCCGCGCCTGTTTACGCTACCCATCTTGCTGTGACTGTTGTCGCATCTATTCTTATCGTCGTCGTCGTCTTCGTCGTGCTGGTTATCGTTGTTTTCCTCGTCACCGTCGTCATTGTCATCGCTATTGTGATTATTACCGTGGTTTTTATTATCATTATCATCATTTTTACTATCTATAATGACTACTCACCCGTATTGCCCAATTGCCAGGCTCTCTGGATGGCCAGTCGCACGCCTGACGGGTCGGGTGCAGCATCACGATTTATGAGGAAAATCGTGTGGACTTTACGCGGTATGCAGCCACATAAAGAATTATCCGCTGTTCGCATGTCCTGCAGGAGGACGTCATTTATATCAGTTATTGAGAGTGGGTTCAAAGAAAGGGTGTCTATGTCGACGCCATTCACACTTGCAGTATATTCTACGCGTGTTAATGCTGACCTGTAAAACCATACACACCTAATTAGGTATCGACTAACTACTGCCATAGAGACTTAAAGTCTTATAAGTACAGATTATTAATGTAATGTAATTAATGTAGGAGTAATCAAATCTATTTTGTCGAATATTTTGAAACTATCTTGAGTGTGCGCTACTGCTGCCTATGTCAGCAACGAGTTCTGGTCAAATTAGTTTCCAAATATTCAACAGCTTTCCTGTATCGGTATTTTGAAAATTAGACACTCGAATATAAAGGGTTAACCTTTTAACACTCAAGCCAGTCAAAAATGGCTTCTGTAGTCGTCTTGAGAAATGTTCATTTGCCGACCAAGAAAAGATTATTTTTGAAATTTTACCACTGGAATGACTGGCTCGATAACCGAACCAGTCATACCAGTGGAAATTTTCAGAAATAATTTCTTTTTCTGCAAATGGATATTTTCTTTGAGAAAATTGAAATTCTCTCGAACAAATATGGGAATGAAAGGGGAAAACTGTTAAAATTAAAAGAATATATTCCCATGTATATAATTAGAGAAGATTTGACATGAGATATGAGATGCCTGTTGATTTCTGTACAATTAACCCAGCATGCAATGTCCTAACTCCATATTCGTTGCAACTATTTGACGCCATATTAGTTGAGTCTATTGGATGTAGAGACCAAGATTTCGCAAACAAAACGTCCTCGTCTACACGTGCAGTTGGTCAGTTGTAAGCTATCTCTCTCTCTCTCTCTCTCTCTCTCCCTCTCTCTCTCTCTCTCTCTCTCTCTCTCTCTCTCTCTCTCTCTCTCACTCCCCCGAGGTGCAGGCAAACAGGACGCATTCACGGCAGTACGCCCAACAACGCATATTTCAATACAAACTCATTAGTAGTGCTACCTACTACAAATTAATGTGATACAATTTGACTGACCATTTTTTCTAAAACATCTTTCAGTCGTTGCTGACTAAAGCTAGATACACATCAGAGCAACGCGAGGTGAGACAGATATGATGTGACAGACACGTTATCGCTATCTATCGTTTCCTACTTGCCTAATATCAGTGATGCCCCTCCTAGTTGCCTAATGCCAATGCTGTCCCCTGCATAGATGCCTAATGTAAGTGTTGTCCCCTTCTGGTTGTCTAGTGCCAGTGCTGTCCCCTTCCTAGTTGCCTAATGTCAGCGCACCCCCTAGTTGCCTAATGCCATTGCTGCCCTCTTCCTAGTTGCCTAATGTTAGTGCTGCGACGCCCCTCCCCCTCCTAGTTACCTAATGTCGGTGTTTCCCTCTTCCTAGTTGCCTAATGTCGGTGTTGTCCTTTTCCTAGGTACATAATGCCGCTGCTGTCCTTTTATGACGAACACACTAAAGCAACTAATCGCTGGCAATTTGCTAGAGACCGGGAAGATTGTAAAGCATGTATTAAAATCCGACGCAGACTGACAATTAGCCAATTCGGTCATTTTCATGTCAGATTGATGTCGTTTTCGCGCACACACACTCACGCACGCACGCACGCACCCCCGCACGCGCGCGCGCGCACGCACGCACGCACGCACGCACGCACGCACGCACGCACGCACGCACGCGCGCACACACACACACACACACCAAAGCGACCGATCACCAATACGCCACAATTATGGTGCTGTTGCATATTGAGGCTCGGGTGCGTTCGCTTCTTAAGGCACCAACAACTTTGGCATATTGATATCCGTACAATCAGTTGGTTTTCAATATCACTAACTATCTAAGATTCAATATTACTAACTATCTAAGAAGAGTGATCATAGTCCTAGATAATATTCACTGCAGGAACGAAATATTTAGCAAAGACAACGTGCGTCCATTTCTGTTCGATCAATGCATTTCTCAGTTCTAACCAATGCAAGATCTGCCGAGGAAATGTGAATGTAGTCTTTCCTAGCTTTCGTTCATTCGTGGAGACGTACGCTCGCTCACTCGACCTACATGAACCGATATTGAAAGCCGCTGATTGTGTGACACGGCTATGGACCATTCCAGTTTTTACTATGTCTCGCTCATCCCTAGTTAGGCTCCGCCCACGCTACACCCGTGTTTGGATCAATCGATCCCTGCACTCTCTCAATCTCTATTTCCAGAAAACTGTACAGATTACATGTTCAATATTTTGAAACAAATTTGCCTATGGTAACAACAGCGCCCAGTCAAATTAGTTTCAAAATATTCGACAGAATATTTATTAAATAGTAAAGCCATACAGTAGAGCTATCCAACGTGTCCGACTATTAAGCGTTTAAGGCGGACTAAATCGAGTCATTCGTGCTGTAATTCATTATTACGTCATCCTCCATGTCACATAGTTGATTATGACGTCATATGATGAATGGATAGAATGGACAGATCAATTGCCGCCTTATTATCAAATCGTCAGCAAATGAAAGCTATTACGATTGTTTAGGAATAATAAAGACTGGACGTTGTTGCAGCAATTATATTCATTACAAATCCATAACAAGTAGTACTCGCAATGCACAAAATATTTCTGATAATAGTTTGACTGAATGAGGTTGCTGCAACAACGTTCACCCACATTAATTTTAAAATATACAACAAATTTCTCATAATATCTCCTGTAAATTGGTACACTTTCGCTGAACAGTATTGAAATATGAGCTACTACCACGAATACTTCCAAGGCGCTTACGCCTTAAGAACTGACCGATATATGACCAGTTGCACGTATAGACAGGGGCTGTTTTGTTTGAGAAATCCCGGCTCTACAGACAGTAGTCTCAAATTAATATTGCATCCAATAGTTGCAACGAATATGGAGTTAGGACTTTGCATGCAGGGTAAATTAAACAGAAATTAACAAGTATCTCAAATCTCGTGCAAATGTTTCTCTAGTTAATGGGCCACGAGAACTTTAAATACATATAAATGCATATATTGAACGTACCAATTTTCATCTACGTATTCATATTTGAAAATGACATCTACACGGCATGTACCTGAAGCAGAAGAGAACATAATCAGAATGAAGAAATCCAGTTTTAGCTATGCCCACCAATATTTAGCTAACTCCCACCCATGACTTGACCGTGCTGTGATCGTGATCGATCGATCTCAATTTTCAGAAAACTATACAGTTAAGCTGTTGAACATTTTCAAACTAATTTACCTATGGCAGCAACATCGCCCAGTGAAATTAATTTCAAAATATTCAACAGAATAATTTATTAAAGGATAACTAATCCCATCTCTTGATAGCTATTCAGGTGATCTAACACGCTGGTCATAAACTATCCAGTTAATTTTAAGCTTTTTATCACACCGCTAAGGAAAGATATTCAGGATTTAGTAGTTAAATGTTGGTACATTTTTACACCCTATGATGGCTGCCATGATTTAATTTTCAACCAGTCAGAAAACCCCTAGTGTTTCTGCCTCGATATATACGCTCAGTCATAGAGGCGCCAGCTATAGTTTGGTAATGTGGTATAAAAGCAATCCTACAGGTAAGCTGTTGAATGTTTTGAAACCAATTTGATTGGAAGTTGTTGCTGCCATAGGCAGCAACAACTTCCAGTCAAATTAGTTTTAAAATATTCAATGAGATGATCATTACATAATAAAGAATGTAATGCATTGGAGCTTACATGACATCACACATAATAGCTTGAGGAGACAAAATATATCAAAACAGATAATTGCGATACAGATCAGGGAATGTGACAGGATATGAATGATATGGATTCTATAAACCATATTCTATCGGTGCAATACAACATTTGAGATGAGATTAGAATCGCTTTAAATAGAAACTACATATAATTCGTACAACAAAGCTTAATCCGATATCAATTAATCGTTTGTGACGAACTTATCTACGTCATTCATGATGTAATTGATTATGGCGTCAGTCCACACGTGATGTAATTCAGCTTTCCAGAGTACCCACCCATCATATGACGTCATAATGAACTGAGTGATTTGTATAATGACATCATAATGAATGACGTCATGAATGACGTCGGTAAGTACGTCACGAACGCATATTTGAAGACGGTCTATGCGTTGCTGTACAAATTGTTTGCTTTTACTATTTAATAAATATTCTGTTGAATATTTTGAAACTAATTTGACTGGGCGCTGTTGCTGCCATAGGCAGCAACAACACCCAGTCAAATTAGTTACAAAATATTCAACAGCTTCCCTGTATAGTTTTCAGGAAATTGATAGCTAGGGCATTTGGTGATCGATCAATCCCAACACGGCGAGGTGTGGGTGGAGCTTAGCTAGTGTTGGGCGGGGCATAGCTAAAAATGGAAAGGCCCATTGATTATAACATCATATGATTGATGGATAAACAGGAATGCTCCATTTGATCATACCAGCAAACATTGAGTAACCCTTGACCCGTTATAAGCCAGAAATGCTCCTTATGACGTAACCATTGTTTTTTAACTACTTCACTGGGAGCTGTTGCGGCACAAGAGCTCCCTGTCGAATTAGTTTCAAAATATCCAACAACTTCCTTGTATATTTGTCCATCTATACCAGCTTTATCAAGGGCCTACCTTCGGCGCTTCCAGATGCCATGATGCGTTTCTGCCATTCCCGCTCTAGAACAGCTTCATATGCCGCATGCTTGCTTCTTTCCACAGTGCCTTGTACGTAGTAGACTCGTACTCTGAGAGATGGGCCAGACAATATGACAATGATATTTGAGGACAATAGGCCTAACCGGTTTAATGCAATAGCATCTGGACTATCGTTGTCCCATGGGTTAAGGTGAACATTGTCAATCACGACTTCATACCACAAATATGTCAGATACTGCAACCTGACAATAGAGAACAAAATATGTTTGTACGAACGCACTCACACGCGGCGTACGCATGCTGTAAAAATTAACTTTAATTTTGCAATCCCCCTAGTACTTCAATAAAAGTGAAGAACAACATTACTATTATGATTATAATATATATATACCCTTCTCCGCAATTCCTCTCTCTCTCTCCCTCCCTCCCCCCCTCTCTCCCTCTCCCTCCCTCTCCCTCCCTCCCCTCCCTCCCTCCCCTCTCTCCCTCCCCCTCTCTCCCTCCCCCTCTCTCCCTCCCCCTCTCTCCCTCCCCTCTCTCTCCATCTCCCTCTCCCTCTCCCTCTCCCTCTCGCTCTCGCTCTCTCTCTCTCTCTCTCTCGCTCTCTCGCTCTCTCGCTCTCTCGCTCTCTCTCGCTCTCTCGCTCTCTCTCGCTCTCTCTCGCTCTCTCTCGCTCTCTCTCGCTCTCTCTCGCTCTCTCTCTCTCTCTCTCTCTCTCTCTCTCTCTCTCTCTCTCTCTCTCTATATATATATATATATATATATATATATATATATATTGATGAGCAGTAGAGATTTGATTGAATAAGCAATATTAAAAACAACCTGTTATATCTTATTTACCGAAGCGTGTCGTCTTTAGCCAGATCAGTTGCTACTATCCTAATAGTAGGATCACATGTACAATCGACTGGAAATGAACAACAATATTGTTGAATACCAAATTAAAGTCGTAATCATAATCATTAAGCTTATTTTGTCTTATGCTTAGGAAATCAAGTGATAGGAAATCTTGGAAACTTTGCGACGTACCATGAACGCTGACACATTGCAGTATCTAACTAGAAATGTACTTGTAATGTAACCATGAAGCTCGACTTTATGGCTTTGCAATGAACTATGAAGCTTGACATTAAACATAAGATAAATATAGTAGGCTTATCAATACTTTTATCAACAAGAGGCCCAAGGGCCTGTAATGCTCACCTGGACCATCAGCATTTTAACCATTTGCATTTAAATACCGATGGAAAATATTCGAAAAATCAAAGATGGCCACCAAATAAATTGACCAATCAAAATTCCCTTTTGATATGTTGAAGCCCAAGTTTTGTTGAAATCAGGCCTCTTATTAAGGAGTAGTGTTTTCAATGGTTCTGGAAAAAGAATCCAAATGGTCACCAAAACATTTGCCTAGCCAATATTCTGAATAGTAGTTCTAGAGCCTACTACTATAGAATCCGTCCAGCCAAATTTTGATACAATCCACCAAGCGGTTATGGAGGAGATGCAGTCTGACAATTTCCAGTACATTTTTCATAAAATTATATTTTAACAAAAAAAAAATTAAAATTCTGAGCAGATGGTCTGCAGCCTACTGCGATAGGGTCTGTCCAGCTAACTAGGGTTGAAATCTGTCTTGCTGTTAATGATTAGTAGCGTTCTGACAATTTACGGTAAATTTTTCATAAAATCTGAGATTTTCATCCAAAAGAAATTTCCCAATCTAAATTCTGTATACGAGTTGAAGCCTAGTCGCATAGGATCCGTCCAGTCAAAGCAAGTTCAAATCTGTCAAGCGGTCAATGATGAGCAGCGGTTTGACAATTTCCGATAAAATTTTCATAAAATTTAAGATTTTCAACAAAAAGAATTGAACAATCTAAATTCTGTATGCAAATTCTGAAGCTCATCCCATAATATCCTTCCTGCCAAATTAGGTTGAAATCTGCCAAGTGGTTAATGAGTAGAGTTTTTAAACCAAAGTTGATAGAGAGACGACGAACGACAGACGGTCGACATGCGTATCAGTGACCATGACCATTAACCATTTGACCCCAACATCACTGTGTGATGCCGTGTTATTATAAGGAGACACGTGTCCAAGTTTGGATCCAGTATGATTAATCAAACAAATTTGAACTACGCGGAAATTGTTAAAGTTAAAAAAAATTATTTTTACCACGGTCACAGTGAGATTGACCTCTGACCTCTTGACCTCATGATCATTGCCTGATGGCGTGACATGATAAGGAAGCATGTGCCCAAGTTTGGGTCCAGTATGATTAACCAATCATGAGATATAAACATAAAAGTTGAGCTAAACGCAAATTGGACGCCGCCACCGCCGCTAAACCGCCGCCGGTATCGCAATAGCTCGTTTTACTTCGTAAAGTTTAGCTAAAGAACATACATATTAGATGTGTTTCAAATTTTAACACACGATCATTTAAGACAGGGATTTCAGGCTGTTGGCGTGTGCAGATCCTAAGTAAGACCAGCTGCGAAGTTGCAATGCAGCGATAATTAAAGATCGCTTTTATTCAGCAGAGCCGGATTAATGCAAGTGGGAAGGATATGCAATCAGTATTTGCGCTTACAAAGTTTATGACAAATTTCCGCTTACAAAGTTTATGACAATACCTTTATTTCTGAAAGCCACGCTAAGTAGGCGTTGTAGAGCAGTAATATCCCTTTTGTTCAGTACTTTATCTACTAAGAGCCGGTAGCACATCTCAAGTCGGTACTCCGGTTGAGAGGAATGCAATCGTAGACCAGATACAAGCGTGTTGTTGTTGAGGACTTTCTCAATAAACAATGCGTCTGGCGCCTCATACATGTGCGGTGAGAGCCTGCCGTAGTCCTCTGTATTAACGGTGTACATAAAACCAGTTACTCTCGAACTATGAAAGCAAACAAACAATAACTACTTTTTATATAAATGTTTAACCATTTAAATTTGGTTGAAAACTAATTTGAATGGGAGGTGTTGCGGAAACAGCTTCCTGCCAAGTTAGTTAAAATATAAAAAAACCCACCTTAGGCCCTACCTGTGTTACCTTGAAATTGAGATTAAGGATTCAAAATGTTTCCTAGCGACGACGATGGCAAAAATATAAACAAAACGGGGTACGTTATGTTATTAAGTACATGATATGATAGAGGCAGACATTTTAAGTTGGAATAAAGTAATTTCAAGTCCAAAATTAACGATGTTTTCTTTGTCATTATTTTTGTTGCACATTGATTAGAACTCTTAGCAAGTGATGCGGCACAGGCACGACAACGAACAACGCAACATGGTGTATTCAAACGGGTTTTAGGGATCTACTTTATTGAAAAATTGGTCGAATATCAGTTTCTATGATAAATAGAATTCAAACTAGGCTGGTAAAGCTCGCGCAATGAGCTAATTGTCGACTCGGTTGATAATAGTCGTATTAAATGTAATATCAAATGTTAGAGGGCTGGTATATTAATTCTAATGATATATAATCTCACTGAACTATGGCAACATCACCGAAATCTGGCAATATCACCGAACTATGACAATTTCACTGAACTATGGCAATATCACTGAACTATGGCAATATCACTGAACTATGCCACTATCAGCGAACTATGGCAATATCACTGAATTATGGCAATATCACTGAGCTATAGCAATATCACTCTACTATGGCAATATCCATAGTGGGATCTGAATGGTCACTCAAGTATAATCAAATACGTCACATTTTAACTGACGTCACAATAAAAATTACCGTAACTCCGTCATGCAAATTGAAATGTCTGTCATTACAGTGTAGGAATTGTCTGTCTTGGATGAATTCACAATTTAATAAATATTCTGTTGAATATTTCGAAACTAATTTAATCATACGCAGCAACAGCCCGAAGTAAATTAGTTTCAAAATATTCAACAGCTTATTTGTATAATTACCTTGAAATTTGGAGTCTGGGAAGTAAGGTTTCAAAGCATCAAGTCGATACCAACACACGTACTAAGGTTTAATACTTATGTACTTCTTAAATTGCCATTGCCAGCAATAGAAGCGCCATATCCTGTGTCAAAAGTGGCACTAACCAAAATCTGACTACACTCTCCATTGAACACTTACCCATATTTTCCAGCATAATCTTCCACTTTGCGTATTGACACGTTTGACAATCCTGGAAAACAAAAAGTTCATATCAATCAAAAGAAAGATCTGACAGAAACATAGTTTGCAAAGAAAGCTGCCTATTGCGACCACCCATTTAATAGTCCCTATAGTGACCGTTATGTAGACGTTTGATGTACATAATATACTAGCAAATTATACATAATATATGTAAACCATATGACGCGACGTTGTTTTGGGGAAGATTTACAGAAAACGACACTACCAAAATCTTCAAAATATACAACATATGCTTGTTGTTTGTTTTGGAGACGTGTTACCTTATCTATGAGCCTCGCTGTAAAGTATCAGGTGCTGAAACATTATACTTACTTTCTAATCGATTCCATGTTTCATTTATCCCAACTTGAACAACAGACATTGGAATATGATCACTAACACCTCTGAAGAAAGCTCGATACGTGTCCTCTAATCTGACTGGTGTCCCCTCAAATAGCTCATGATCAGTACTAGCTAGTGCATTAAGGCGATTTAAGACTTCACTCAGCTTAGGCCGAGGTGCTATTTCTGCATCTAACGGCACTCCGTCGTTTTCCAGTAGGCATCCTAGTTTTGTCACGACAGATCTATTTAGGATAAGAATTATCATGTTAAAAATTAATTGAGAAACAGTGTTGTTATCTTCAGGTATTTTTTAAATTCAAAATGTATTAGCTGTCTCTTACTTGGTTATATCAAATGGGCACATGAGTACGAAAGAAGTATGTCCGTCTGGGAATGAACGCGTATTGCTGAAACCGTTGGAACATTGGCCAGATATCTCGCACACTTATAATGAATGGTGATATCTATTTCTAACCTAAAACATTTTTTTATTGCTATCCAACAAAACTGAGTTGATGAAGTGAAAATTGCCGATCATCGATAGTCGAAATGGTGGTGCCCATATCGCATGGAATGGTTATTTTATCCACACACGCACCATTTCGCTTGCTCGGCCACTCGCTCACACAAACACAGACGTACGCGGGCACACACGGGCATTTGGCCATATATGAATAATATAGTTATGCATACCCGATATATTCCTCTGAAGTTTGTACGCTTCCAGTTATATTTGAACTTTGCTCTGTGAAAATGATGAAAATTAGTATGAAATCTATAGCTTCGCGCCAGTGGTCTCTCAAGTATTTTCACTGTAAACATTAACTTACAAGCCATTGTATACATTTAATATTAACCACATCGATTCTCCATTAATGCACCTTCCAAGTTTATCCGTCATATGACGTCATAATCAACTACATGATGTGCAGGATGACGTCATAATCATGACGTCATGGATGATTCGAAATAGTTCGTCTTTAGCGCTTAATAGTCCAATACGTTACCATTTATTCTGTTGAATATTTTGAAACTAATTTGACTGGACGCTGTTGCTGCCATACGCAGCAATAGCACCCAGTCAAATTAGTTTCAAAATATTTAACAGCTTACCTGTATAGGTTGCTGGAAATTGATAGTCATAGAGTTCAGGGATCGATCGATCCTAAGATGAGCGAGGTGTGGGTGGAGTGTGTAGCAAGTGATGAGCAGGGCATAGGTAAAACTGTAAAGGTCCATTATGATTGATCAACTCAAATGTTATAGTCAATCTATAATATATCAGCGGTAGAATCCTGCATGAACAACCGCATAGCAGATGGCATGTTTTATACCCTTATAACGATGATAAATGGGCCGGTACTGGACCAATACCAGTTCTATAAGCAGGATTATCATTGTAGTAATTAATGATAAGATCAAATGCCTTGCATCAGCTAACCTTCGAGTGGGTCCAGGTCCATTATTTGTACGGATATACTTTCAACCATGGCTGTGATAACATTACTGTAGTGTGTGCGCTTAACACGACCTTTGACGAATATTGGGAACAATGATGTGTATGGCACAGCTTCCCCTTCGTCTTCACTGAGGTGATATGATATGTTAAGCACAGACAATTCATCTTGGATCATGCTTAACGGCAGGGACGCATATAACCGACTGTCTACCGTCTGATTGTTAAGTGACACGAACAGTTCCTGCTGCCACATATCCGTTCTGAAAGTAGTAGTAGTAGTAATAGTAGTAGTAGTAGTAGTAGTAGTAGTAGTAGTAGTAGTAGTAGTAGTAGTAATAGTAGTAGTAGTAGTAGTAGTAGTAGTAGTAGTAGTAGGAGTAGTAGTAGTAGTAGTAGTAGTAGTAGTAGTAGTAGGAGTAGTAGTAGTAGTAGTAGTAGTAGTAGTAGTAGGAGTAGTAGTAATAGTAGTAGTAGTAGTAGTAGTAGTAGTAGTAGTAGTAATAGTAATAGTAGTAGTAGTAGTAGTAGTAGTAGTAGTAGTAGTAGTAGTAGTAGTAGTAGTAGTAGTAGGAGTAGTAGTAGTAGTAGTAGTAGTAGGAGTAGTAGTAGTAGTAGTAGTAGTAGTAGTAGTAGTAGTAGTAGTAGTAGTAGGAGTAGTAGTAGTAGTAGTAGTAGTAGGAGTAGTAGTAGTAGTAGTAGTAGTAGTAGTAGTAGTAGTAGTAGGAGTAGTAGCAGCAGCAGCAGCAGTAGTTTAAAAAACAACAGTAGTATACCTCCTAAATAAAAACAGTATATTCCGGTAAAAATAATAGTCAAACATAATATGTCACTTGTGAAACATCACGATGATTGTTTGAATTTGAGGGATATATGTACTAAACATTTATGATAACGTAATATTAGCTGCATATATTATAACAATTAAATTTCCATTTACAAATGTTACATTTCTCGGACTCGGACTTATGTTCAATTATAGCGAAGCTCAGTTTTTGAGACTTGAGAGGGCTTCCATCATAGATCCTTCTATAATTCACCTTTTCAGAGTATCCACCCATCATATGACGTCATAATCAACTACGGACATCATAATGAGTGACGTCAACAATGACGTCGATAAGTACGTCACAAACGCATATTTGAAGACTGTCTATTGCGTCAAGTCAAGTCAGTGAAATCTGTAGAGTTTGAAACATCAATCGGCTCCCCACAGGGAGATGGTCTATCGCAGGTGCTTTTCATCTGCTACCTTGCTGCCGCATTGAAATATGTGCAGGGAAAACTCCACAAGACCAAACCCCCAGTGTTAATACTGGGTATGCTGCTATAGATGGAATATGCCGACGATGTGGACTTCATAGACGAGGAAAAGAAACCCCTTGACGAACTTCTCCCAATAGCTGCAAGCAAACTAAAAATTGAGAATCTCTTTATGAATGAATCCAAAACAGAGTTCATCCACATATACCTATCGACAAAGCATTAAACTATAGAAAATGACGACCCACTTCGTGGCGGCGAACCATGGAGGAAAAGTAAAATCCTGGGCTCACTGCTTTGCAGTACTGATGACATTTCTGCACGCTGCATCATGGGGAACATAGCTTTCCAGTCCTTCTGGAAGCTATGGATTAGTTACAAAATCTCCAACAGCTTCCCGTATAGCTTTCAAGAAATTGATAGTTAGGGCATTCGGGGATCGATTAATCGGCGAGGTGTGGGTGGAGCTTAGCTAGTGATTGCTAAAAATGGAAAGGTCCATTAAATTTCAACTACATAACAAGGACATACCCATTAGGTAATGCAAGACGTCTTTCTGGACCAAACTCCGCAACAACTTCAGTGTCGTTACCTGAAATTCACACACAATGAGAAAAATTAATGAATATTTGAATGTATTTTTTCATTGTATATAAATACAATTTAGCAATAACAGTAATTGACACTATCATCACATTTTATTTAAAATCCCTGAGCAAGAAAAATGAGAATAGCAATATTCCTCCTTGTGGTTATCTGAATGAATAATAGGTTTAAATTTAACCATGTGTCTAATATATGATGTTATTGGAATTAAAAGAGGTACACATTTCTAGCCATGCTACGCCCATTGCTAGCTAAGCTCCGCTCCTATTTAGCGTGTTGGGATCAAATTGAAAGCGTAAGTTTGTCAAGATTGTGGCAATAGTTCATCACAAAATGTATGACGTGCATGTTTTTGATCAATGCACAATTTAACAAACAAACCTTTGAATATTTTGAAACGAATCTGACTGAGATGTTGCTGCAACAGGCAGCAATAGCTCGTAATGAAATCAGTTTCAAAAGATTCAACAGCTTATCTGCAAAATTATCTCGAAATAGCTGTAAATTCAAAGTATTAAAATCGATTCAAACACCTGTACAAAGTGGGCGGAGCTTAGCTAGAAATGGGCGGAGATAGCTAGAAATAACGTGTCTATTGCTTAAATATATTCAGCGCAATGGCCAAATGTATCATATATATTGGGTGCATGTGTGTATATGTGTGTATATCTGTGGGTGTCCAGCCCATTACCAGCATATAGTACTGTCCATAGCTTTTCTATAACACCCAAGAAGTTGCTCTTGTCAACACTCCGTATCCGTTTATCAAGAAAAGCTATAATTGCATAGTCCAGGCGCATGAAGTCAGGAACCTGCGTTAGCACCGTGTAATTGCCATTGTTGCTAACAGCATGTGGCACCGTAGCCAGACAGTCCGAGATGTTTTCAAGTGATGGATTGTGGAAGAGGTTGCTAATAAACTTATCATTGCCATCGCGCATTGCGTAAACCAATCTCCATCCCATACTGAAAATGGTGTTTAAAATGAATAAGTAAATGTAAATCCATATATAGACAATATGTGGAGGCATGCTTGGTTCGGCACACATTAGACAAAGATCATTCTTGTTATTATTCATATTTCATTGGGATTAGACTCTGTCTGTCTGCCCATCCGTCCACCTGCCTGTCTGCCCGCCAACACGACCACCCACCGGTCCATTTGACAGCTCGGGCTAATTTTTCTTTATTGAAACCACTTATTATAAGCGTACTACGCTGTAGATCTCAATTGCAATTTAAATGCCATTCTTTAATACGATAATTTCAAGCCACCACAGACAATAGGTTAAATACAATGGTACTGATAAAACTAATACAAAACAGCAGCTAGATGTCTACTTATATAAAAAGCACAATTGTGCCAAATCTATTTTAAGATTTATGTTTTTTTAATTTACTCATGAGAACTTTAACCCATTGAATCCAAAAGGTGAATTCGAAAATTCAATAACAATTTCATAAATATTCTGTCGAATATTTTGAAACTAATTTGACTGGATTATGATCATTCGTTAGTTCAATCATGTAGTGAATGCATACGTGTTTACGTATTTTGTCCCAATACAATATTATTATTATTATTATTATTATTATCATCCATTAAATTTTTTTCATTGGCATGGTCAGAATTAATTAGAAATTCTAAATCAAGTCAGTTTACCTGGCATTTGTAAATATTGGTTCGCTGCGCAAAATGGTAACGTTCACAATACCAAATCCTATAAAATAACAAAATAAAGAATATAAAAGAACGTAAAAAGTTTAAATTAAAAAAAACCAGGCACAATTTCCCAGTTAATTTTGAGTGATCGTAAGAGACAAAACAATTTGATCACGTTATAAGCAGATACAGCTTTTGTTAGTTGATATCGCAAACAGAAAGTGGCAATAGTCTGTCTACTTTGAATGAGAGATGTTGTTGCCCTAAAATAGTCAATAAATTACTTATGTTTTTACCTTGAAAGTGGTATTCTAGGAATTCAGTGTTCAAAGTGATCAAATCGATTCCAATATGCTTTCAAATATATAAATGGGCGAGAAGAAGCTAGAAATTGACCCTTTCCATAGGCTGATCTGCAGTGGGTCGATTAACTGAGTATATTTTCGGTTGGTTGTTTGTTTGGTTGGTTGGTGGCTGGTTGGCTGTTTAGTTGGTTTGTTGGTTGCTTTGTTGGTTTGTTAGTTGGTTAATTGATTAGTTGGTTGGTTGGTTAGTTGGTTGGTTGGTTGGTTGGCTGTTTGGTTGATTGGTTGGTTGTTTGGTTGGTTGATTGGTTGGTTGTTTAGTTGTTTGTTTGTTTGGTTGGTGGTTGGTTGGTTGTCTGGTTGGTTGTTTGTTTGGTTGGTTGGTTGGTTTGTTGGTTAGTTGGTTAATTGTTTAGTTGGTTAGTTGGTTGGTTCGTTGTTTGGTTAGCTTGTTGGTTGTTTGGTTGGTTGTTTGGTTGGTTAGTTGTTTGGTTGTTTGGTTGGTTGGTTGGTTGGTTGGTTGGTTGATTGGTTGGTTGGACGGTCGGTTGGTTGATTGATTGGTTGGTTGGTTGGTTGGTTGGTTGGTTGGTTGGTTGGTTGGTTGGTTGGTTGGTTGGTTGGTTGGTTGGTTGGTGGATTTAATTTAAACTACGCAATACGACAAGATAGTTATTTTGCATTCCTACCTTTAAGCGAAACAGTATTAAGTGCCTCTTCTATCTTAGCATAATCCGCTGGTGCAGGTCTTTGTTCAGCACCGAGATATATTGTAAACAAATCCTGATAGCGGTGCATGGATGATGGAACCACCAAATGGTCGCCGTAACCGTCTGGTCGTCCGTCAGTTTCTGCATCCAATGCAATCTGCAGTTGCTCAACGGGTAAGTCGTCTACCAACTGTTTCTCTATCGTTTTGTTGTACACGACTACTGTGTGCAAGACCTTCCATGCTGGTATCCTGTAAGACAGTGGTTTCATAACAGAGACATTTTACTGATGTGGCAAGAACGGGGTTCTCATATTAAAACGATCTGTCACTCAAGCATATGACGTCATCCTCAACTACGTCATCGGTAGAGAGACGTTACCATACATAGTGACGTATCAGGCGCTGTCTTAAACATTGAGGTATGTCATGTGCACGAATTGTATGTCTTTACTATTTAATAAACATTCTGTTGAATATTTTGAAAGTGATTTAACTGGGCACAACAGCGCCGAATCGAATTAGTTTCAAAATGTCCAACATAACTGTATAGTTATCTCGAAATTGGGATTCTGTAGGAATTATACGGGAAGCTGTTGTTTATTAAATTGTAAATACCGCCCATCTCTAGGTAAGCTCCACAAATAGTTTGATCGTGTTCGGGTCGATCAATTCATGCACTTTCTGAATCTCAATTTCCAGAATACTATACAGATATGCTGTTAAATATTTTGCTGCCTATGGCAGCAACAGCACCTAAACAAATTAGTTTCAAAATATTTAACAGAATGTTCGTTAAATAGTAAAGACATGCAATTCGTACAACAACGCTTAGTCCGTCATCAATTAAGAGTCCGTGACGAACTTATCTGCGCCATTCATGACGCAATTGATTATGACGTCATCCTGCACGTCACGTAGCTGATTATATTGATTCAGATTCAGATTCAGATTATTTATTGGCTCAAAATCTACGTACCTATAGATATAGCCATACATAGATAGTACATACGATATACAGTTGACAATAACTAAAATCTACATGATATATACAATACACAAACACGTACGCACGTACGCACGCTGATGGCTCTGTTATCAAGTTAAGAGGTTACATTAATATCTCAGTAGAAACTACATGTCATTCAGAGTAAGTGTAAATTTGAAGCTAATGTTGAATATAATGTTCTGCTGTGTACTGTGCATTAGTTACAGTGCAAACTTCACTGACTGCTGCCTGAAACCTCCGCCAGGATCACTGAATAAAGAAGCAGCATCACCACTCGCCATATCTCAATATCCCGTGACAGTTTAATGAACATGAGATTTTATGACACAGAAGATAACGATGTCACCTCTTCACCCAGCCGTCATAGAAAAGGATGATACGGATGTAATGTACCCACACCAAATTTATTGCCGATCAGATCAGCTATTTTACAATTACTAATGATGGTGGTGGGTTAGTGGATTGTTTCGAAGCCAACGCGTTCTGCTTTTTCATGAAACAATCAGTGACATATTTTAATACCGGTTTGCAGACCTCAGTATCGCCGTATTTGTAGGACATTATGAACACAAATTTGTCCTGTTCACTGAGTGAAGCAAAATTTACAAAAACTTTAATGTAATTAAATAGCAATTGTCTTTCACTATGGTAAACTGGAAATTTTAGAATAAAATGTCTCTCATCCTCAACAGCTTGAATGTTACATAGCGAACAAACACTTTTTTCTACAGGAGTTTTTGGAATTGTATGTCTCCCCACTTCTATTTGGAGACTCTGAGTTTGGCAAACAAATTTCGCCTAGAAAAATCGCGGTCAGTTACTAAACAATTCTTCATGCTAAAGTTACTTTTAAATGTTTGACATGACCTAAGTTTAGAACCCTGTTGAGATGTACCAATTCGATCTGTGACATCTTTACATGGATCAGACAGTTTGATTTGTATCTAGCCTCCATGGCATCAGTTAGAAATTTAGCACATGTCTTATTTTATTTCTGGTGCTTTGGTTGATCCAAATTTCTTTAAAGCTAAAGCTAGTCCATAGATTTTTTAAGTGGCTAGCCCAACTATCGTCTTCTAATGAGGAATGCGAGTGCATATAGGCTTGATGAACTATTGTCTCAGAGCCAATGTCACATACTGTCATCCAAAATGTGGCTGATTGTGTGAGGAGCGTGGTGAGTAAGGCATATTTCCCGAGTTCGCCTCTTACACCAGCATTAGCAGCTTTCATATTAACTCCCAATATATATTTACAGAATCAAATTAGGACCTTTTCGACTGGGACATTATCTTTGTTCATTGATGCCTTTGATGTAAAAAAGAACGGAATGGCGTTAAAGCTGGTAAAACATTATATGTGACATTGATAACTTAAGTTTGAATAAAGCCTTCTTGGCCTGCTCCGACAATCTTTCACATGCAGCTTTAAATTTACCAGATGGCGTAAAGACGATACCTAAATAGCAATAAGACTTTACCTCAATTGGTGAGCCTATGTATGTAAAGTGATACATGAATCTCTTTAGTAAATGCCCACTTTGATTGAAAATCATTATTTTGGCCTTATTTAAATTGAGAGTACGGTCCCATTATATAATGTCATATGATTGATGGATAAACTGGAATCACCCATTCGCACAGATTTATTACGCCATTTTATTGTGACGTCAGGCAACATGTGGTGTATTTGATTATGACGTCAGATACTAGAATGTCATGATACTAAATAATACATGATACATGGAATTATGTCAAGCACTGCTAGCAAGCGAACTGTTGCAAATATTTATCTCACCCATCAGAAAGCCATTCCTCTTGATGCAGGAACACTTGGATATTGTCAACAACACCTACAAAATTACAATTTAGCCCATGTCAATGACATTGAAAGAAAAATTGTAAGACATTATTATTATTATTATTATTATTATTATTATTATTATTATTATTATTATTATTATTATTATTATTATTATTATAAGGAGAAGACGATAATTACCATTGCACTTTGGAAGAGATTTTGAAAAGCCACACATTTACTCTCGCCCACCAACGGTTTCATATGACTTTGGAAAAATCACGAGGTTTCTTCAGACAACTCCCCCTCACGATTTTAAAGACCCCGCCATTAGAACGTAAATTACCAGCTCTCTTAGGGCGTGTTCACACTAGCGAGTTAATCCAGAGTAACGTCATACTGATGCCATGCGTTACTCCGGATTAACTGTCTAGTGTGAACACGGACTAAGTTTAGTTTAGGTTATTCCGGACCGATTGCATACGCTAGGTAAGTCTCGCTACTCTTCATGGTGAGTTTATTGATGCAAACCCCGCACATTTTGATAAAGGATATAACAAATTTAATAAACTTCTATGGAAGGCTTCAGATTTGTCACTCAAGTATCTGCCGTCATAATCAAATACGCCATTTGTTAGCTGGCGTCAATCAAAATAAGGTAGGTGAATTCACACTCCGTAGAATATTTTAAAACTAATTCGACTTGGGGCTGTTTTTTGCCATATACAGTCTCCAGTCAAGTTAGTTTCAAAATGTCCAACAGCTTACCTGCATAGCTATCTCGCAATTTAGATTTTGGGAATTCAGGTTTCAAAATTTCAAATCGATTCCAACCCGTGCACAAATTGGATGGAGCTTATCTCGAAATAAGAGGAGTATATCTAAAATGGATCCCGCCATTGTGAACTGGTTATAGTGTATAGTGCGTTTATAGATTTAAGGAAAGTGCAAGCACTTTTAAGGACTTCGTTCAACGACTTTCAAGGACAGACTATTTTAGAAATGTTGCCACTGAAAAACTGGCTCGGTTACTTGTCACCTGATGAAGCGGGTTTATGTACGAAAGCTCGTCAAAATAAGGTAGATCAGTCTTAAAAGTTACCACCCTTGTATCCGCTTTTTATTGTATGTAGGCCCATAAAACGGCTACATAACTTTCTTCATTATTGTTATTGTTATTATTTTGCAGCATTGACATACTGCCAGAGTTATTTTATCCTCTTTATTATCGCTACCAGTATGACGTCATGTATATATTAAACCAGTAATGGGAATACAAGTTTCGCGAACATATCTAGGAATCCACAGATTTGCGACAAATTTAAGTATCTTCAAATTAATTTGCTAAATGAAAATCAAGCATTGTAAGGCCCTTAGCAAACAAATTCTGAATTCAAGCAGCTTCCAGGACGACTATGGACCCTGCTACGGAGGATTACACCTCTGCTGGCGGGAGAATGTGTCGAAAGGTGAAGGAGGAGAAATGTGCGTAACTGAGAATATGGGAGCCGTGATGCGTTGGATGGAAGCAGACTAGCTCTAGCAGATATTTCTAAAATATTAAATAAGTCCAAGGGCACACTTCAGTCGTAGAAAATCAACAATTCTCGCCACAAACAAATATCAAGAATTCAGCAGCCACTTGCACCCGACGTCAGGAATGTGTCGAAGATGGAAGGGATAGCTGGTTCACAGATAGCAGTGCAGAGTTGTTTAAATACGGAAGTCATAATGTCGGAACCAGTTATCCAAACTGTGAAGATAGATATATAGATAGATAGATATATATAGATAGATAGATGTTTATTACACCCAGATCATACAAGTGATATATGGCGAATATGATTAAACCGGTTTGGCAGTGGTGAAGTATTTACAGTACATTATAATGTGTGCGTCTTACCCATATTATCTTATTAAAATTATTATTAACATTATTAGCTTAGCATTGCCATTGTCATCGTCACATTCGTCGTCCTCGTCGTCATCGTCGTCGTCATCATCGTCGTCATCGTCGTCGTGTCGTCATCGTCGTTATTATCTATGTAGCATGGTGAGTTTGTACTGGGGTCTACTTTGCGGAGAATTGGCCTGTAATAATGCGGATGAATGAGCATAGTTTTATTAAGAGCGTCTTTTTTTCTGTGGAAAATACCTTAAGGAACTTCGAGTAATTTGATCTGTTATAATAACATTTTGGAAAATACTTTAGCCTGTCAGGTTTGAAATAGTCGCAAATAAATAAAAAATGGTGTTCATCACCAATATCCTTTTTGTCACATAATTGGCATATTCACTGTTCTCGTGTGACTCTCCCAACGACCCTTCTCAATAGGTAAATGGTGATTACCGGTTCTAAATGTTGTGAATGTTATTCTATTCCTATCTCCAAGCGTGAGTAATATCGGCTCCATTTCAAGGCTTGTTTTAAACGCTTTGCATGTTTTTCCCTTCCACGGTTCTCCCATTTGCCCTTCCCCCTTCTGTTTAAATTGATCCACGAGGTTTTGCTTTATGTAACATTTTATTTCGTCCACACTGGTTACTGACTGTGCATCACAAATATAGGCCATTCCAGTTTCTTCTAATATGTTTTTAATGCAGTTTAACCATTTGTACTGTTCGTTGTTCTGGTGGTAATCATTCAATGCGTATTTGTATATTTGGACCGATAGTTTGGTCTGTTTTCTAGTGATTAGCTTTAACCAGAAATTTATCATCCGCTGTTTGATCTTTAATTCCAGTGCCATTTCCCCTGTTTCTCCATGCAACATGTACTTAGGCGTACTTCGGTTTACTTTCAATACATATCTTAGGAAAACTAACGTAGTCTTTTCAAACATGTTGATGACTGCAGATGTGAAGATAGTAGAGGATGTAGGGGAGGTGCGGTATGATCAATTTGTTGAGGGCGATTAACACTGGGGTGGGTGGGGTGGGGGAGGGTAGGGGTGGGTGGGGGTGTGGGGGGTGTGTGGAGAGATTGCTTCTACGATATTATGTCATAGAATAACTTGGCACTCGCCTAAAAAGAAAAATTGCCGCACGTCATGTGACTTTTCCAACATATATTTGGATGTAAAGATTACGCTGCATTAAAAATTAGAACTGATAATAGACTATTCGCTTATTTCCATAGTGGCCATTTCTAATTTGGCAGTTTTAGCGGGAATCAATAGACAAATCATATGTAACCCTATTTTTGGAATCAACATTCTAAAAAAAATCAGTTATAGGCCAGATTTGATGCTATGTTCCAAAAGTGTAAAATGTACAAATTTGATGCCTCTTTACATATAGTCTATCGGTCCCAGTATTTAATAAAATGGCACATTGGATATTTTGAAACGGATTTGCGTCTAACTAATTAGGTTCAAAATATTAAGAAAACACATGTATGATCTTCTTAAAATTTAGCTTCTTGGACGATATGGTTCAATTAATTAGTCATAGGTCACCCTATGCTAGGTGAAATTCCACTGCTTCAGTACTAATGCAGCTATATGGTCCCCGTCTCGGCTTCTAACAGGGTATGGACAGTTGGGATTCTGAGAACTCAGGAATCAAAGTTTATAAATCGACTTCAACATGCACACACATTTGGCGGGGCTTAGTTAAAAATGGGCGAGGCATATCTAGGTCCCTCTATTAACGGAACATCCACATACTAGTGTGGTAGGGAGATATTACAGCTACGAGCTATAGGTGAGTGGGTGGGATTGTGGGGTTCAGGACAGATATCTCCATTCTCCCGTCTTGTTCCGCCACAACTTGCTAAACCTTAGATAACGAATTTTATCTTCTGGAACTGACCACGCTCATGTTACAGCGAATGGCGATTCTCAAAATATTAAACTTGGACAAGAAAAATAGAGTCGACGTTGTCTTCGTCATCTTCTTCTTCTTCGCCGCGGTCGTCCACGTCGACGCCGACGACGTCGTCGTCGTCGTCGTTATCGTCGTCAATAAAATCATCATCATCATCATCATCATCATCATCATCATCATCATCATCATCATCATCATCCATTCTAGACAAAATAGGAAATTTAGCTAATCCTAAAACCGATGTCATGTGATTCAATGTTCTCAGACAAAACTCTGCGTGCCTGTATAGGCCTAAACAAATATACAGGATTATAATTGATTTAGATTGCTTTTAATTGAGTGATTAGACAAACAATAACATACGATATTAGTATACAAGAATACACACCTTGCAACGTCTGCAGATGAGTGGTCCATTGTCTCGTCAACCTCTCCGCAATCACCTGCATGTCGCATAGTAATATTGGCTTGTTCAGCATCAATGAATACATGCTGCTTACAGGCACGGCACTAACATCAGCATTCACCACCTCAAATCCAAGATTCTGCAGTTTCTCATGATGCTCGCTTGTAAGACTGTATGATATCCGCCCAGGACGAATCACTACACCAGTTGATTGCAGCAAAAAATAGACCACATTCCATACATACGTCCTGTGAAAATAGGATCAATAGAAACAGCACATGTTATCATATGCGTAGTGAAAATATGTTATGGTATATTTTAAATAAGTTCTATCTTGCTAGGTTAATGGATGGATTCGGCATGCCACTCAAGTATATGACATCATAGTCAATTACGTCACATTTAGGCTGATGCCACAATCAAAATGCATCATGAATGGCGCATCTAGCTCCACCACGAACAGTGAAAAGCCCGTCAAGTGTACGAATCGTACGTATGCATGATAGATTTACTATTTAATAAACATTCTTTTGAATATATTTAAAGCGCAGCAACAGAACCAAGCCAAATCAGTTTTAAAATAATCTTAGCTTACCCGTATATTTACCATCAAATGGGATTCTGAGAATTGAGGATTCAAACTGCCCTGTAGGTGGGGCTTAGAATACACCTTCCGTATCCTCTGCGTGTCGTAAGAGGCGACTAAAGGAGGTAAGGGTGAGGTAACCCTGACAGAAACCGCGAGTGCTGAAGACGGAGGTTCCAGGCCGCACGGCGCACTCTAATAAACCATGGATCCACGCACTTAACGCTTATGATCATGTCGATAGTCACTTACAGGACTGGCGGTATGATCAGCGAACGAAAAGAAGAAGAAGAAAGGATTCAAATCAAAATCGATCTCAACACACCTACAAAGTGGGTGGAGCTTAGTTAGAAATGAATCCCTCTATAGGCTGAGATGATTCAGGTCCCCACATGAGAGAGGTCCCAACATGATTCAGGTGCCCACATGAAAGATGTTCCAACATGATTCAGGTCCACACATGAGAGAGGTCCCAACAAGATTCAGGTTCACGCATGATGAGTATAAAATGTTTCACAAGTGTGATTTGCATATAAAATCGCCTCTTCAACGATAAGATTATTAGACAAATAATAATATCATGCGTGCGTGCGTGTGTACGTGCACGTGCATGCGTACGTGCCTGCGTGCGTGCGTGTGTTGATTGTAATGCAACCCCTCCGAAGCCATTAAACGGAATCCAACCAAATTTGGTGTGTTACTTACACATCCATGTGCGGGGGTACAGGAGCGAATTTACATTTGGCTCCATTCCCGGTGGAGGGGTCAATAGGTCATGAAATTGATTGTAAAGAAATTCATCCGAAAGCATAGGACGGAATTCACCTACATTGTGTATGTGCGTTGTCCAAATGGTTGCGGAGTGCAAGAGGGCATTTAAATTTGGCACAACCCCCAGGGTTGGGGTGTGAGTTTGTAAAGCTGTAAAAAATTAGCACATGGGGATTTGCGATGACGCGTCATTGACAGATCAATCTAGTTTATATTACCATTGTATGTAAACATGCTCAACAGAGGATGTGAACAGAGATCAGATCAGTCAACCAGACTACTGCTTTCTAAACACATACACATCCCGGATAATGCAACGTACTGAGCCGATGCTGGGCTGATACTGGGCCAATACTGAAAGTATCGGCATGGTATCGGCCCAGCATCGGCCCAGTAAGGTATGTTATCTGAGATATTTTGCAGAGTTATGTGAAAATGTCTGAATTTAACTCAAGTCTTTTAGTATATGTACCCGTCAATTGTAAGCAATTCCTCTTGCCGTACAATCTGCACGCTCGCCGTCTGAATCTGTCGCTCATAGAAGCTTGCCAGTGTTGCTTCCACTTGTTGCGTCTTAGCTGTAATTACAGCTTTGTTCAGTAGAATGGTAAAGGCGTTGGCATATAGGCGTAGAGATGTTACATCTGGTTGCATCAGCTGATAACGTCCATCATATCCAGGTACTCCGGATATATACTCGGCAAAAGCTGTTGTATTGAAGGCCATGGTGTCAACAAGACGCGCCACTCTTATCACGATAACCTCAAACCGCCACAGCACATCACTAAAAGAAGAGAATTAAGCTATAAACGAGAGCCCACTTGGAATAGATGCCGACATACACCTTTACGCCCTATTTTGCCAATGCACTTAGTGACCATGTAACGTAGATACTCGACCTTTTCTGCTGAAACTAAAATTACTTCTATCCCACTACAATCTGACACGTTCTATGTGCCTAGACTTGAGTTGGCTGACAAATGACCAGTTGACAGTTGTACGTGCAGACAGGGACGTTTTCTTGGAGGAAGTCTTGCCTGTATAGACAATATACTCAACACATATGACGTCCAATAATAGTTATAAGGAATATGGAGTTAAGGTATTGAATGCTGGGTAAATAACATAGGCATCAACACGCATCTGGTGCAAATGTTTCTATATTTAATGGGACACGCGGGCTTTAATCTTCTCAAGGCATAAGTGTACTCACATAGACAAATTAGTAACAAAGATTTAACTACAAGGTAACAATGAATTCATTGCACAAACAAATTGAGCTTTTATAATCCATAAATGATAAATAATTTATGAGGTACGGTAAGGAATATTCTGCACAATATTTTGAAACTAATTTGAGTGTGAGTTGTTGCTGCTTATGGTAGCAAGAGATTCTTGTTGAATTAATTCAAAATACTAAACATATTTCTTGTATAGTTGTCATGTGTTTGAGATAGGAAATAACAATGGTTAAATGGTTAACCATTTCATGCCTCAGTCCGTCATTACCGCCCTCTGCAGTGGTCTGGAGGAATGTCCGTTTACAGATCAAGAATATAATTTTTTTGAAAATTTACCTCTGGGATGACAGTCTCGATAACCAAGCCAGTCATTCTAGTGATAAATTCTCACGAACAGTCGTCTCTTCGGCTGCAAATGGACATTAAAGAAGCAAATTTTTTGATCTTGTACCAGATTTAGCCACGAAACAGTTAAATACAACAGAATGGTAACACAGATACACAAATGTTCGGAACATGAAAGTACTTACCCAGATGGTGTAACAACTTTATCCAGTATAGGCTGTGTCATGGTCACATTACCTGAAACATTGATAATTATATATAAATAGTATATTCATTAGTCAATCTACTTGAGATATCCAGTTCTCGCTATCATCCTTCCCATTTCTAGCTACGCCCCGCCAATTTTGTACGCATGCTAGGAATCTATTTGAAATTTTAAAACCTGAATTTCCAGAATCTAAATTAAAACAAATATACAAGTAAACTGTTGAATATGTGAAACTAATTTGACTGTGTGCTTTTGCTGCCAAATTAGTTTCAAAATATTGAACAGAATGTGTATTAAATTGTAAATTTATCAAAGGCGTAACATTTGGATACTGACGCGATGACATTTGCCAGTTTCGTGACGAACATTTATTCATCGTTATCCCCACGCTTTTCGAAGAAAAGGTGGGGCTTATATATGATGCGACCCGTGCGTGCGTGCGTGCGTGCGTGCGTGCGTGAGTGAGTACGTGCGTGCGTAGGGTGTGGTGTGTGTGTGCGTGCGTGTGTGTGTGCGCGGGCGATCGCACACGCGTGCGTGCGCGCGCGTGTGTGTGCGCGTGCCGGCCGTCTGTTCGATTGTAACGCATCTCCTTCTAGACCGTGTAAGATAGAAAGTTGAAACCTTGGGGATGATTATACCTATGGGCTAGGATGTGCATGACACGTTTGTAATTTTGTTCTGATCCCCCGGGGCTGGGTCCAGGGGGTCAAAGGGTCAAAATTGGCCAGTAATTATCGATTGTACTGCAACTCCTCCTAGACCATTTCAGATAGAAAGTTGAAACTTTGGAAATGATTGCACATATGGACAGGGGTGTGCATGACACTTGGAATTTTGACATGAACCCCAGGGGCAGATCACTGGGGGTGGGGAACATGGGGTAAAAAATAAATTTTTCCAGAGGCTGTCATGTCGCATATCATTTTCAAGCCAATGATGAGTAGACTACAGTGCAAGGAATTATTTAGATCTTGGGTCAAACTGAGGGTAGGGGCGGGGTCAAAGGTGGGCACCAATCGATTGTAACGCAACTCATCCTAGACAATTTCACATAGAAACTTGAAACTTTGGGTATGATTCCACATATGGTTAGGGATGTGCATGGTACTTTTGAAATTTTGTTATGACCATGAGGGGTGGGGCTCAGGGGGTAGGGACTGTGGGTAAAAAATTAAATTTATCCAAAGGTGTTCAGGTCACATATCATTTTGAAGCCCATGAGTAGTAGACTAGAGTACAAGGAATTATTTTGATCTTGGGTCAAACTTAGGGTAAGGGCAAGGCCAAAAGTTCAAAATTGGGCACCGATCGATTGTAATGCAACGCTTCGCACACCATTTCAGATAGAAATTTGAAACTTTGGGGATAATTACATCTATGGGCAAGGATGTGCATGGCACATTGGAATTTTGATATCACCCCCAGGGGCAGGGGTGAGGGAAATGCTGGGCAAAAAATAAATTTGATCAAATGTGGTCATGTAGCATTTCATTTTGAAACCCATTACCCATTGAAAATACATTTCAAGAACTTATTGTGTTTTGGGTCAAAGTGAGGGTAAAGCTCGAAGTGGTGAATGCGTGGGGATTTGCGATGGCATGCCAACGACGACGAATTCTAGTTGAGAGAGAGAGAGAGAGAGAGAGAGAGAGAGAGAGAGAGAGAGAGCTATTATTGTTTTGTGTTTTTTTTAAATTGAAAAGTCGATACATTTTAGGTGTATTTGAGCGAATTCTGTAATATTTATGAAGATACACGTACATTCTTCTCTCCGCATTTATTTCAGGACATTCAAATATACAGTGGAATTCGCTGGACAGTGTGCTTAGGTCGCACAGGTTGCAGAAACGTGCATGTCAGATACTTGAGCGACTGTATGGACCCCTCTACGGTTTGCCCATGTTCCTATACACTTCCCAGATGCGAGTAACTTTAATATGGTAACGATTATGATATCATTGACTCGTGTGTTAACGGAGGTCACGCCTTCTGCTCTGGTGCCATTTATATTTGTATTACGGAAAACTATTTTAGGAAGATGGACCGATGTGGAGCGGGTATTGGCTGCTGATGTTTTTAGCATTGGACAAGAACTAAACAATAATTGCAACTCTCGTTGTGCACTAACTAGGAGGATTAATTATGCTTTAACAAATCCAACTGTGCGGGCATGCGCGCGTGTGCGCGTGCAATTGTGTATTCGTACGTGCGTGTGTGTGCGCGTGTATATGCGTTAGTATGTGCGTACGCATGGGTGATTCGCAGAAACTTTACCAGTGATAGTGTCTGCCCAGAAGCCCGAAATATACGCCATAAACACTTTGAAATCTGCTTGCCGAATAGGAACAGTGAAGTATAAATGAATACTCGAATTTGCCAGTAGATAATCTACAACTTCCCGATTTGCAACATCAACCACATCGACAATGCCATCCAAACTGTTAATAAGCTGTGTTAGTGTAATCGCTTGTAGTGTTTTAGGATTAATAGACACGCCATTCCGCAGTAAATAGTACTCCACACGCCAGGCATTTGTGCTAAGAATTGCATCGGTAAAGAGAAATAACAAAAATGACATATAGGTCTATGTAATGACAATTATGATGAATTCAAACGTAACCTTTTGACCATCGAATTTATTTTTTTAAATCTCAATGTTCTCATTGAAAATGTCAATTTGCAGACCAAGAGAAGACCATTTTCGTAAATTTACCACTGGAGTAACTGGCTCGGTTATCGAGCCAGTCATTCCAGTGGTAAATTTTCAAAAATAGTCTTCTCTTGGTCTGCAAATGGACATTTCTCAAGACCACTGCAGAAGCCGGTTTTGGCTGATATGAGTGTTAATGGGTTAAGGCAAGAACTACTTCCTTTCTAACAAGACAGCGTTTCTTTGATCTCCTAATATAAAGAGCAAAAGCCTAAGAAATTAATTAAAATATTATAAAATAAGGCGCAACGAGCTAGACATGATTAACATAGGTGATATATTATCCTCGATATGCGTTACTAGCCTACTACGTGCGTCCTTAGCACCCACCTCTGCACACACATCGTAGCATAGAGTAAAAAACAATAGTCGCTTCAAATGTTGGTTTACGTCAAACAATTACAATAGTAGTATACATAGAATTAAACCTAGGATAGTAAAGAACAATATATGATTTACTTACCCGTTGGACGTGAGATAGCGCCTTTCATGGTCGAGTTGAACCTCTAAGCCAGTCAAACCTGTGAATAACCATACACCTTCTTATACAAAGGGACAATATCGCATATTGCAAACTTACAGTAGCACTATTTTTAAACGGCAAATATCGTGATAGCAGGTTTACTGGGAAGGTATACTGGACCCATACCGCGCCAATGCGTCCCGGTCTTGGACCAGTACCGGCTCAGTAAACCTTGTTATCAGCATAGTATGTATGGACTACCAGATAGGGCTGTTAGGGCAGCTCTTAGCCATGTGCTCTGGCAAAACTGTTACACTAACATGTAGTTTCAAAGACATAAGCAAAATATATCCCATTTAGAATGTACGTATTGCTACCATAATAGGCGATTACAGAGTCATAGCTGTCGCATTCTGTTGGACGAGCAACTGCATAATTCGGCAAGAAATGAAATATTTCATTCCATGCCAATGGTGGAAGCGTATAATATGCGTCCACGATATTGCCGAAAACAATATTGCGATATATAGGCCTAATGTATAACAATTGCGATATATCGATATATAAGAAAAACTTATCAATAGTGTCAAATTGTTGGATATTTTGCAATAACATTGACGTCAAAGCGTTGATGCCTATACGGCAAATGAATGGATGGATCCACCGTTAGCCATGCCCCGCCCATCTTTAGCTAAGCTCCGCTAACGCTTTGCCCGTTTTAGGATCAATCGATCGCTGCACTCTCTGAATCTCAATTTCCAGAAAAGTATACGGGTAAGCTGTTGAATATTCTAAAACTACTTTGACTGGGTGCTGTTGCTGCCTATGACAACAACAGCGCCCAGTCAAATTAGATTCAAAATATTCAACAGAATTGTTATATAGTAGAAAAGGCATAAAATCAGATTATTAAGAGTTCCTGACGGACTTAGACGTGACATCAGGCTACCTGTGACGTATCCTATTATGACGTCATATACTTGACAGACAGAGTGGATTCCTCTATTGCAAAGTATCCACCATATCGCCGAAAACGGTTCACGATTTTCTAATTTTTCTCGGTTTAGCACCGAAGGAATCTCAAATGTTAATCAAATCGCTATATATCGGAATATCGAAATATCGCGCCCCTAGCTGGCACGCTATATACCCACCTGTATGAGTGTCCTCGAAGAGCTGAACTAGAACCTGTTTCAGTCTCTGATAGAATGAGATCTGAACAGGGGCTGATGTATAAAAGTGCAGGGCGTGTCTTCTTGGCATCAGATTGATTCTCGCAATGTTCACAACGCGTACAGGAAGATTATCCGAAACGTTTACCTCGGCTAGCATTCCCTGCAGTTCAGCAACGCTGGGCGGATTCAACGCGCTGATGAGAAGGATCTGGTCTCCTGATCGCAGAGCGTAGGAGAGTTCCCAATAGCTAACCCTGTAATTATATTAATCACGGTGAATTAAAAAAGATCGGAGAAAAATCTAATTCTCATTGTTTCTACAGTACTTCTCAGGAATAACCTTGCATGTTTCCAAAACAAAATAAAACGGAATGTTGAATATTTTGAACATAATGGATTGGATGGCATTGCTGCCGTTTAGTCCAATCATGCTCAAAATATGCAACAGCACGTGTATTATATCCTTTTCAAAATTGTACTAACATGTTTCTGTTTTTGCTTTGAATCCATGTAAACTTATTACTGTATTATAAAATAAACGCTTTTTTTCGTATACATCATAATTATATCCGTGTATACGGAATGAAATTGTCATATGACAAGGTGTATTTCGTTTCATTACTTAGAGGTACAACATTTAAGCGTGTAAAGGTATACAATTTTAACAATTTTATTTTCAAGCATTATGGTGAGAATATGGGTCATTAACAACCAAAAACAGCGCCTATTATCGGTGTACTCTTCATATACTTATAAAATAAACTTCTTTTAAACCACGGATGGCTGTATGATAACATGGTAGTTGTATTGTAATTTTGTTCTAAATAACCAGCTCAGCGATACTACAAGAATCACTGCGGTGTAGCGGGAGACTCGGAAGCTACACGCGGTAGGCCTATACTAATATTCTGTCAAACACAAGTGCAGAAACTCTGGGAAAATGTTTTAAAATATATATTTGAACCAAAAAGACATGTAAATGATCAGTAAGCTGTTATATAGTGGATATATAACCAAACTAAATACTAGACATAATATTAGTAGTATCCTCGGAGAGACAACGTAATGTTAGCATCTTACCCCGTTAACGCGGATACTTCTTCCTGTCGCAGAATAGTTGCCGTGACATTCGCTGAAAGATATCAAATTAAAACAATAAATTAAGTATTTTCTTAATTCGATCGCATCAAGAAGCCAGTAAGTTAGCCTAATGATCGGTTTCTGGCTACACCTCGCCCGTTTCGAAAGCTAAGATCCTCCCATTTCGTACGCGCGTTTGAATCTAGTTTGACACTTTGAACTACGCCTCCCATGCGACTAGGTACTGGCAGAGTGTTTGGCCTAGATTACAATTCTATATTGGTGCCAAAATACGATAGTCAAATTCATACGACAAAGTCAACAATCAGTGCACCTTCCCAGCATTGACGTATGTTGGGGGAAAATATATTCCCACAATGCAGCGCGTATAACACTTCTGGCTGGTAGAGCTTTACCAGCCAGAGAGAATGTTCTGAGAGTCGAATTGGCTGAATCCTGAAATGGCGTCAGTGCTGGAAGGGTGGACTCATAGTATAAAATTATGTATGATACACTATCTTGATTGACTTGGTTAACAACTTTGGGCGAAGCAGGCCAGAGCCGACCTCTGCAGAGGTCTCCAGGAATGCCCATTTGCAGCTTTCGAGAGGACGACTTTCAAAGATGTACGACTGGAGCGACTGTCCTGGTAATCAGACCAGTCGTTCGAGTGATATATCTTCTCATACCCTGCAAATGGACATTCAGTGAGACGAAGTTCTTGATTATCCACCGAACAGCTACAAGATGTACTCCAATAACAATAATTCTCCTTCCTTCCTTCCCTTCCTTCCATCCCCCCACCCGTCCCTCTCCCCTCCCTTCCCTTCCCCTCTCCTCCCTCCCTCCCTTCCCCTCTCATCTCTTCTCTCTCTCTCTCTCTCGCTCGCTCTCTCTCTCTCTCTCTCTCGCTCTCTCTCTCTCTTTCTCTCTCTCCCCCTCCCCCTCTCTCCCTCCCTCCATCCCCCTCCCCTCTCCCTCTCCCCCCCCCCCTCTCCCCCTCTCTCTCTCTCCCCCTCTCTCTCTCTCTCTCTCTCTCTCTCTCTCTCTCTCTCTCTCTCTCTCTCCATTTCTCTTATGTTATTATTCCCTTATGCGTCATTATTTTATTATGCTATAAAACTCTTATATACACTTTATTTATATATGCTGCCTTAGTAATCATTCTGTTGGGAGAGGGTTTATCTAAGTTGGAATAACTTGTATGCGATCCCATTGTACATTTTCGTGCAATAAAATATGTTTAAATCAAATCAAATCCCATGCAGTCTCTCAATGGACGAATACAGTTTTAGCTATCTCCCGCCCATCTCAAGCTAAGCTCCATCCACGCTTTTCCCGTGTTGGGATCTATCGATCCCTAGAAAACTATTCAGGTAAGTTGTTGAGCATTTTGAAACTAATGTGACTGTCAGTCAAATTAGTTTCAAAATATTCAACAGAATATGTATTAAATAGTAAAGACATACAATTCGTACAACTTGACAGGCTATTAAGAGTCTATGACGGACTATATCGCGTCATTAATGACGTAATTGATTAAGACGTCAGCCTACATGTGACGTAGTTGATTATAATGTCATATGATTGACTGAGAAACTGATTCCTCAATTTCACGGTACCTATACATGCAAACTATTCAATATTTGGAAACTAATTTGACAAGCAGTAGTTTATGTTGTCTGTTTTGATGGCTTACGAAAATGTCTTATTTTTGTCAATTAAGACGTAATAAAGCGTCCATATGAGATAAACTGGGGGAGGAAATGGGTGAGGAAATGGGTCTTGGGAACATTGACATACAATATGAAAGTATAATTTCATCAAATCTATGTTAGTGACACATTTACACTGTTATATGCGTTTATTCGTAGCAAGCGAGGGTACCACCTCCCCCACCCCAATTTTGAAATGTACGCACATTTCGTACCAATCATTTGGGAACATCGATGACAAGATAGTTAACTATTTGAAGTTTGGTCTGTATCTAGTTAACTTTAGCTAACTATGGTTAGGGAATCGAACTTGACCTAATTTGACGTGGAGCAATTGTTGCATTTGGCAGAACAGAATGTTTAGTTCATTGTAAGTTCACCAAAACCATACAATTCAGACGCTTAGCATCGAACGTTTGCCAGCTTCGTGTCAGACCTACGTAATTTAATTTTGACATCAGCTAATAAGTGACATATTTTGATGATGAAGTCAGATACCGCGGTGACAGGTGCGGTCAAGTAGAAGAACGTGGTGCTATTACTTTGGCATATCCTTAATGCATGGCTCCGATCTGTCACTCAGGTATATGACGTCATAACCAAGTACGTCACATGTAGGCTGACCTCACAATCAAAATGTATAATGAATGGTGTATCTAGCTCCGTCATCAATATTTAAAAGTCCCTCAAGTGAACGAATTTTATGTCTCTGATGTATTTACTTTTTAATAAATATTGTTGAATAGGCAGCCATTCAAATTAGTTTCAAAATATTCAACCAGTTACCTGTATAATTACCTTGAAAATGGGATTATGAAAATTCAGTGGCAAAGTATATAAATCTATCCCAATACTCACAAAGTGTGGGAGGTGATTAGCTAGAAAGGGGCGGTGCATAGGCAGAAATGGATACGTCTATTGTTAGTTCTATTAACTTGAGTCAGCTTAAACATAACAGTTTTAAATAAAAGTGCCGCCTTGTCTGGCTGATGCGCAATCACAGATATTGCTTAGTGATTAGTTACCTTGAAGTGTCCTTGACCAAATATGCTCAAGCTCTACTTCTATCTCAGAGTAAAGTTCCTCAGATACCTGTCTCGTCAGGACAAATGTCAACAGCATATCTCTTCTAAATGTTGTCTCCACGTCCTTGAGGACGGTGTGGTGTATTGAAATGTACTGTTCCAATTGAGTCAGGTTTGCTTCTAAAGTGACAGGAATTGTTGAATTCGACGACCGTGTCACTGATACAAAGTACACCACTTCTGTTGCACTCATACTGTAGAACAAGAGCAGGAATTAGATGTAAAATTAGCCAAGTAATCAAAGTATTGGTCTCGTCGCAGACGTGTGCGTGGCTTCACTCAACACATCTGAAGCTCATCACTCACAATAGCACAGTAAGACTTATGTTTACTGGCCAAGCTGGCCAAAGCCGGCCTATGCAGGAATCTTGAGGGATGTACAGTTGCTAGCCAAGTTAGTATTATTTCTGAAATCTTACCACAGAAATGACTGGCTCGTTTATCGAGCAAGTCATTCCTGTGGTAAAATTTTATAATAGTATTCTTCTCGCATACACATTGCCTATGCAAAAATTTCAATTCTCTCTACAAATCTTGCTCATTAAATGGTAAATAATTGAATATTATTTGAGTAGTGGCTGCACATATTCTCACCCGTCACCGAATTACTATTTGCTAAATCTTTCTCACATTGTAAAAAATAGAGGAATCCGGTTTTAACTATGTCTCGTCCATCTCTAGTTAAGCTCCGCCCAGGTTTTGTTCGTGTTGTGATCGATCGAGCCCTACCGTACCTGAATCTCAAATTCTAGAAATCTATACCGGTAAGCTGTTGAATATTTTGAATTTTACTGGGTACAGATTTCAACATATTTGGAGTTAGCAATTGAAATCGAAATTGGGATGCTAGAAATTAGGGATTTTAAAGTGTTAAAATCGATTCAAATACGTGTATAACGTGGGGTGGGAGGATTAGGCACAAATGGGCGGGACAGCGGTAGAAATGATTTGCTTACTGAGCACGAAGAGATATTTGACTAGTGTCATGTGATTTTGACTGGTAAATGAAGGAGAAATGGTAGAACTATTCACAAAATTTCAAGCGCACGTCAATTGAGGAATCCAGTTTCTCAGTCAATCATATGACGCCATAATCAACTATGTCATATATATGCCGACGTCATAATAAATTACGTTATGTATGATGCGATATAGTCGGTCACAAACGCTTAGCAGTCCGACAAGTTGCACGAATTGTATGTCTTTACCATTTAATAAACATCATGTTGAATATTTTGAAAATAATTTAACTGAGCGAGCAACAGCACCTAATAAAGTTAGTTTCAAAATATTCAACAGCTTACCTATATAGTTTTCTGGAAATTGAAATTCCGAGAATGAGGTATCGATTGGTCCCAAAACGGGCAGTGCATGGGTAGAGCTTAGCTAGAGATGGGCGGGGCATAGTTAAAACTGGCTTCCTCGATCTATTACGATCTACAGAAAATAGCATTGCTACAAAACATACCTCTCATTGATAATCACTTGTTGTTGACGAACAAACTCAACCAGCGCTGTCTCATTGCCTGATGAATGCATAAATGATTAAATAATTAATTGAGTATTCGTCTATATAACAATAATGAAAGTGTTGGTTGATCAGACACACATTATTCACCTTTTACCCACGTCGCTAGACGCAAGTTGTTGTTGCAGTTGCAGTTGTTGTTGTTGTTGTTGTTGTTGTTGTTGTTGTTGTTGTTGTTGTTGTTGCTGCAGTTATTGTTATTATTATTATTATTATTATTATTATTATTATTATTATTGTTGTTGTTGTTGTTGTTGTTGTTGTTGTTGTTGTTGTTGTTATTGTTATTGTTATTGATGTTGCTGCTGCTGCTGCCGGAGTTGTTGTCGTTGTCGTTGTTGCAGTTGTTGTAGTAGTAGTAGTAGTAGTTGTTGTCGTTGTTGTAGTTGTTGTTGTTGTTGTTATTGTTGCTGCAGACTTTGTTGTTGTTGTTATTGCTGTTGCTGTTGCTGTTGCTGTTGCTGTTGCTGTTGCTGTTGCTGTTGCTGTTGTTGTTGTTCTTAATACATTTTTTAATAACTGATTCTATTGGAGAGATCCCCTCCAACATTGGGTGGAAGCTTATCAGTGGGTCCTGAAGAGTTGTGCTAAATTTGGGGTCAAAGGCTAAAGCGCAACAGCAACAGCTTTCAGCAGGATCGTTTTCAAACTGGACAATTTCGACGCATTTTTCAATAACAATGGTTCTCCCGGAGAGATCTCCAAACTTTGGAGAAGCTTGCCCGTGGGCCCCGAAGATGCACGTCGATTTCGGGTTGAAAAGCTAAAGACCAACAGCAACAGCTTCCATCAAACTTGTTTTCAAAATGGAGACTTGAACGCATTTTTAATATCTGTGGTTCTACTGTGGCTATCTTCAGCAAACTCGGGTGGATCTTACTATGCTGGGTCTCGAAGACAATCAAACCACCCGAGCAAATTGTTGCTGAATTTCAAAAATTTTCACAGCACCTCAAAATATCCTCATTATTGATCGAATCGAAATATAGAGAAACCGAGCACCAGTACCCTGATAACGCGGGTTACTGGGCCGGTAATGGGCCAACGTGACCAGATATTGTCCCATCAGTCCCGGCCCAGTGACCTGGTTTAACACAGTCATATTGGTGCTGATAAACGTTGATGCTATCCAACCAGCTTTCAGAAATATCATATTCAATAATAACACCTGCGTGTGTGCAATATGGAATGCCAATCAAGGGTGGACAGCGGAGCAACTGTCAACAGCACCTCAAAGCACCCAGGATGCAACTCATATCATTTAACCGTTTAATTGCTGAGATTTTTCAATAAAATTATAATATTTGCAGGCCAAGGGAAGACTATTTTTGTAAATTTACCACAGAGAATTGCAAAAATAGCTTTCTGCCCTCAAGACACCTACAGAGAACGTGTTTGACCAGGTTGACTACCTAAGTAGAAATTGTTAAGAAAATTCGATTTTTCGATCAGCCAGCGTCTATTTGCAGGCCAAGAGAATTGCAGTTTTGAAAATTTACCACTGGAATGACTGGCTCGGTTACCGAGCCAGTCATTCTAGTGATAAATTTTCAAAAATACTACTCTCTTGGCCTGTACCTGGACATTCTTAAGACCATTGCAGTGGGAGTTTCTTGCCGGCTTGACGATTAGAGGCTAAGCTGACACAAGAAGGTTCATACTCGGATTGGACTCCCGTATTCAGTGGGATACCACAAGGCAGTGTCTTGGGACCAACATTATTCATCTGTTTCATTAATGATATGCCGGAAGAGGTACACAATATGATCAAGATGTTTGCGGATGACACGGAACTGTTTTCAAATATCTCGACGGTGGAAGACCACGACAGCCTCCAGGGCGATCTGAATGTTCTGAAAAATTGGGTCGATAACTGGAACCTGAGGTTTAATGCTACAAAACGTAAAGTTATGCATTTTGGTAGAACAAATGTCAGATACAAATACACCATGCAAGAAATGTTTGAAGCTATAATCTTGGAAGAAACTACATGTGAGAAACATCTTGGCGTCTATGTTGACAGTGCATTAAAGTTCAACCAACATTCTGAAAAAAAGCAGCGAACAAGGCAAATAAATTAGTCCGCGGGTCCTTTGACTTACTAAATCCAAAAACAGTCAATCTACTTTACAAAAGCCTAGTACGAACCCACTTGGAATATGGAAACATCGTCTTTTCGCCTCTATACAAAGAAGATATAAACATCCTCGAAAATATTCAGCGTAGAACAACAAAGACCATTTCAGGGCTAAAGGACATGCCGTATGGAGACCGCCTGAAATTCCTGAAACTATCAAGTTTAATTTATAGACGTCTACGTGGTGACCTTATTGAGGCTTACAAATACACACACTGCATATACAAGGTTGATGCCGAGAGCGTTCTGCCATCGAACAAATGCGACCGAACCTGTGGCAATAGCTTCAAACTACACAACCAGCGACTCACCACAGACACCAGAAAACAGTTCTTCAGCATTCGGGTAAACAACTACTGGAATAGTCTTCCTGACACCATGGTAACTGCTCCAACTCTCAACGCCTTTAAAAGTCGGCTAGACAAAATACTTTGACAACTTGGCTTACACAACACAGTTCCCGATCCAACCCGTCTGCACCCAAAGCGTTCAGCAGGTACAACAAATCGACGAAGGAGAAAGTGAAGACCTGCTACAGGCTGTCTAGCCTATCTAGCAGAAGAGGACTATGTAACTATGCAAGAAGGGTTAATCAGACTTTGATAAAATGTTATATATATATATAAAACAAGAATTAACAGGGGTTAAACAAACTACTCACCAAGAACAGATTGCCAATATTGCTGCAATGAGTCTGTAAGTGGTTTCTCATCTCTTTGCATGAGTTCTGTTGTCAGTAACAAAGTGTGACCATGACTGTATTGTCTCAAACTGTTAACTTCAATCCTCCTAGCAATAAGTATTGGAAATGCCACTTTGAGTAGGGTAATGTCTGGTCTTGCAAGCCACCTCGTATCAACGTAGTCGCCGTTTATTTGTAAATACGTCACCAGTCTATACAACGTTCCTCTGAATAATAATAATAATAATAATAATAATAATAATAATAATAATAATAATAACAAGAAGAAGAAGAAGAAGAAGAAGTAGAAGAAGAAGAAGAAGAAGAAGAAGAAGATATTCTATAGATATACAAGTTTATATTAAATATCACAAATAAAAAATCTTGAGAAAAAGAAAAAGAAGAATAAAAAAGTAAGCGACAATAACACAAGCTCTAGTGTCAAACCAACATTATGTTTTATGGTAAAGAGACAGAATAGGAAAATGAGTATGCAATGTGTATGTGCTTGCTGCTTAGTACAGTAATCTAGAACATGGTGTTTGCAATACGGATAACTTACCCAGATTGACTAATGAACTCTACTTGTTCTGGAATAACAACCACCTGTGTGACAACTGTAATTAAGCATAATGGTTACGGTTTGCTACGATGTAGGTAAGTACCTAATCCATTCATGCATATTACAATAGACGGATCCGATCTGCCACTCAAGTATATATCACCTCATAATCATATACCCTATCACGCCGCTCAGTGTAGTAGACACAAGTCACGCAATGCTATAGGTGGAATTGAATACGCTATATATTGCTTGGGTTAAGGATAGATTTAGTATTAGTATTCCACCATCTTTACAATAAAACCAAAGGGGCTTGGAACATTAGTATTGTTTTAAAAGAATGAGAGTAGAATGAATATTTAATGAAGCAGTATATACTTCGTGTGCTACTCCATAAAACCTGCCTTCACATGTGATGGATTGCACCTCTTTCTGTACAGCCTGCAAAGCTGAGAAATTAGTCACCTCAAACATATGCTGAGGACTGGTTGCCATGGCTCCTAGCTCAGACGTGTCAGCTCCACTTCCAACACCAATGGCAACAATCTTCACACCTGCTTTCTTAAGTAACATCGCCTCTTCGTATGGTTCGTAACCTTGCGTTGATTCTCCATCTGTTATCACAATAAGGATGTTAAGCGCATTTGGACGATCTCCATTTGTGGCACTGAAAGCACGTGTTCTCACAAATTCAAGGCCCATGGACGTATGGGTGTTTCCATCACCCTCATTAATTCCTCTAATAGCTCTTAGCAAATCCTGTTTTGTGCTATGCATCTTTAGAGGGAACTCTTGATGAACCGAGGTAGCAAACGTTACAGCACCAACACGGATAGCGTCCGATCCAATGGTAAATCCGTCCACCATTCTGTGTACAAACTCAATCTGCTGACGCCATTGAGATGTTTTGATGCTACCAGATGTATCAATGAGAAATACTATATCAGCAACTGACATTCCACATTCTGTAAATATAATCATACAATTCACTATGTAAAAAGACGATCAATGAATGTAAAGATTAATGGTTTAGAAACTGCTTTGCAAATGGTCGCTGCTGAGCGAACTGCGTATGCAACACCGCGAGAGCAAGAGACCATTCTATATGATGAGAACGAGAAGTCCTTTTACATGGCGAGAGCTGGAGGCTCTTCTACATGGCGAGAGCTAGGAGCTTGTCTTCATGGCGAGAGCTAGAGGCGCTTCTGCATGACGAGAGCTATACGCTCTTTTACAAGGCAACAGCTATAGGCTCCTCCATATGGTGAGAGATATAGGCTCTTCTACACGGCGAGAGCTAAAGGCGCTTTTACATGGCGAGAGTTAGAGGTTCTTCTACATGACGAGAGCTAGACGCCCTTCTACATGTTTTAACTTTGAATCTTTCGTTTGCAAACGCTAGATTTTAAGTTTAATTTCCCCCGTTTCTTGTTTATTTAATCACATACCATTATTTTAAGTTACTTACTCTTATTTGATAGCAGTTTCGTCTCTTAATACTTTTTTTATTTCAAAAACTTCCTGCCTTATTTCCGTTTTCAGACTCCATTTTACAGACTGCCCTCCACCCTAGCCCACCTCCGAGAGAAACAAAGTAAGTACCCCTCCCACCCCCAACTTTACACTGCATACAACACCAACACCCACCAACAACACTTCATTAGGTAGCAACAGGCAATGCATACACTGCTAGCAACCTAAATCTTTTTGATTATTTCAGTTTTGACTTATTTACGCAACCCTTCGGGGAAGCAACGCAACCCTTTGTGGAAGCACCTCAAAGAATTCCATGGCTCAAATACATCTAGCTGTGGGTGGCCAATAAAACCAAACAAACAACAACAACAACAACAACAACTCTAAGAACATTCACATGCTTCAAAATAGATCAGGCAGACATAACATTACTGACCATGGCTTGGTATTAAGCTAAGTATAAGGAATATATATTGCAAATAACACCTAAAATGGCCAGGAGTCATCGCTGGACTCAGTTGAACAAATTATAAATAACCAACTTTTGATAGACGCAACCGTATTTCTCTGAAGTTGACTCTGATTTTGGTATTCTGAGAAATAATGGTAATTCACCAGCAAATTGATACACCAAATGGATTGATAATCCAACTGAAACTGTGCACTGACTACTTGTATACCTATGCTGAAACTATATATATATATTTCTGTGCTTATCGGCTTGCTAATACATGTTTATGTATTTTTGCTTTAGTTTCCGCCTAGGTACACTAGTTATTTATAATTTATTCAACGCAGTCCAGCAATGACTTCTGATCATTTTAGGTGGTATTTGCCATTATGAACTTATTAAACCAGAATCTTCCTATTCCAATGTAAATGTATTAAGCATTCTGTTGAATATCTTCTAAGCCATATTAAATTGTAGAGCACATTGTTTCAAAATATGTTAAGGATATCGAAAAGGATGTCTTCAAAATGTGTTAATTGGAGATACTTAGTCCATAGTAGCCATCTAATCATATTATTAGATTTAGCACATTTATTAGATTCGATGGGCACTTTGTAATAGGAGGGTCATTTTCTTTGGGGTGGGGTTGGGGTGGGCGGTGGGGTGGGGTGGGGTGGGGTGGGGTGGGGTGGGGTGGGGTGGGGTGGGGTGGGGTGGGGTGGGGTGGGGTGGGGTGGGGTGGGGTGGGGTGGGGTGGGGTGGGGTGGGGTGGGGTGGGGTGGGGTGGGGTGTGGTGTGGTGTGTGTGTGTGTGGTAATGGGTGGGTGTGGGTGGGGGTGGGTGGTGGGGGTGGGGGTGGGGGTGGATGGATGGGGGTGGGGTTGGGGTGGGGGGGGGGGGGGTGGTGGTGGTGGTGGTGGGGGTGGGGGTGTGCGCTGAATATTTCAAGGGAGCTAACTCTTGAAAGTTTCTCACTCCGCCACCAGCAGGTAAGTAAAAAACAATTGACAGCACTGGAGGGGGGGGGGAGCACATCCCCCACCCCACCCCGAATGCCACAACAAACCCCCCCTTTAGATCCGCACGGTAGTGTTATGGCTTTGGAAAATCGGAGTTCAATGGATGTGTGTGTTTGTATACCATCATTTAATTTATATCCGTAATGGGCATCTTTTATTTTGGCATGGTAATAATAAGTTTTGTCCGCTTTTCAAATCTAGATCCAAACATTTTCTCAATCACAAAGATCGTATTGTTATTTTCGAGAAATGAAACAATCCTAGACAGGCGAAATATAAAACCTCCACGCCACATGTTCGTGTTTAGGGGTTGAAACCCCGCACTCTGGAGGAGCTTTAGTAGTTGACAACAGTCATGGTGCTCCAGCTATATGCCGACATACATAAGTTTAAATAGATGCGAGAATGGTAAAACCTCATTGCAACATTGCTATAATTACAACGAAAATGAAGCTTCGTTTGCACGTACAAAATTAGCAGTTACCAGCTTAATTTACTGTACACCTGAATGACTATGATATATACGGCAAATATCACTTCGTCGCTAAGATATTATTGCTGTGTGTTACTGATTAACATGTACTATGAGCGCGCATTCTTTGTCCAATAAAGATTAGGAACACGCTTTTATATTTACCTGTCTGTACTTTGATCCATAGCTCTGTTAATGTTCCTCTTAGCTTAATCACCTGTCCTAGATTCAGGGTACTGCGGAAGTACAATTCATGCCGCCAGCTGTACGGAACAGCATTCAAAACCATCTCACTCCAGGGATTTAGGAATATGATGTCAGTAATCCGTGTCTGTAGATACGTGTGTGATATTGGGGTAGATAGAACTCCAGGCAATACCACATTTCCATGCTCTCTAATCAGATACAATACACACCAAAATGTTGAGCTATAATAATAATAATAATAATAATAATAATAATAATAATAATAATAATAATAATAATAATAATAATAATCATGACGTCGACGATGATAGATGACGTCGACGATGATAGTTTTCCGTTTTTCTTAATCTGCACTCTAATGTTACATAATCTAAATTACTCAATAGATACATTTGAAAAATGAATAAATTGGTTGATATGCTCACAGTAATATGAAAATAGCTGAAGATAATAAGAACATACATGCAGTTTACCTGTGATCTATGGCGCTTTGTCAAAATGTCACAAATTCGACAGACATACTCATATTAACTGTCAGCCATAGATAAGTTAGGCAAGAAAAGTGTGTCAAAGGACCTATCCATTTTAGCTATATACCGCCCATCTCTAGCTAAGCTCCACCCACACTTCGTCGTCTTGGGATTGATCGATCCCCGAATGCCCTAACTATCAATTTCCTGAAAACTATACAGGTAAACTATTGACTATTTTGTAACTAATTTGACTGTGTGCTGTTGCTGCCTATGGCCAACGGCGCTCAGTCAAATTAGTTTCAAAATATTCAACAGAATATTTCTTAAATAGTAAAGACATACAATTCGTACAACAACGCACAGTCCGTCTTCAAATATGCGTTCGTGACGTACTTATCTACATCATTCATGACGTCATATTGGTGTCTTCCATTCTGATGTCATTCCACAGGTCACTTATTTGATTATGACGTCATATGATGGATGGATAATGTGGAACGGGTCATTGAGAGCACCGGCCTTATTTGCTTTACTATATTATTTAGGCAAATTATGTAGAAATTAGGCTTGGACATTTTCTTCATTACAGACAGCCACATTCGCTATATCATCTATTGTGTTTATTATTCAGTGTATGAGTTGTTGTTTTTTGTTTTTCTTAATATATTGCGAATATTTTCTTATCAGAATGTACGAAATTATATTCAATTATACAGCGTAGCTATAAATTAACTGCCAATTAATGCCCGAATCCAGTTTTAGCTATGTCCCTGCCATCCTTAACTAAGCTCCACCCACACTTCGCCTGTGTTGGGATTGATCGATCCATGAACTCCCTGACTATCATTTTCCAGAAAACTACACAGGTAAGCTGTTGAATATTTTGAAAGTAATTTGACTGGGCACAGTTGCTGCCTACAGCATGTTTGTTAAATAGTAAAGACATACCATTTGTGCAACAACGCTTAGTCCGTCATCAATTAAGCGTTGATGATGAATTTAGCTACGCCGTTCATGACGTACTTGATTATGACGTCGTCCTACGCGTCACGTAGTTGATTATGACGTCATATGATTGATGAATAAACTGGAATCCTCCAATGCTTACCCGTTTGCCGTATTGAGCTGGTATTGTAGTACGATGTGGATTGTTAGCTCTTGTGCATTACGTATGCCAAATTCTGTTGGTGGAACAAACAGTACATCAAAGACAATGTCCTGGTAGACAACAACAATAGATCAGAGTACAGATGGGATGGCAAGCAGATATTTAATAGAGCGGAGTCTTTTGTTAGTAATTCTGCAGCTAGATGTGAGTGTCGTCGTCGTCGTCGTCGTCGTCGTAGTCGAATACCAATAATAATAATAATAATAATAATAATAATAATAATAATAAAAATAATAATAATAATAATAATAATAATAATAATAATAATAATAATTGCTTAAATATCCACTTTATAGATATATTGCTGCTATCATTATTAGTTATTTTATCAATTTAGTTAATACTGATCTTTAAAGCAGCTTACCATCCGTGTAAAATACTTTCAATGCAGCTTTGACAAGAACAAGGTTTTCTTGGTTCAGTCTAGTCTGTACATATAACGTAAATAGATGCGATGTACGGTACATATCTGTGATCTCGCGTGTTACCAAGACGTATGCTCTGCCGCTTAGATCACGAATATGCGACATTGCCACAGCAAGCCGAGTGATATTTAATGGCCGTGTGGTGAAGTCATCCGCGTGACTTACTATGTTGTTCACCGAATATTGCAGTTCCCAGTAAGAAACGCTAAAATGAAAAGATTATTTGGCTTAGAGATCTTGGAATCTTGTTAGTAATGACGTATCATTGAATTTATCAATTTCCTCCCCCTGACAATACGTTACTTTGTTTATTATTTGCCATTTTGCACTACTTTTACAGAAAGTTAAATGGCAGATAATTTTTATTCAATAGTTCCCAAACTAGTCCACAGATTTGCACTTATCTTCAACTTGTCACATATGTCGAAAGAATTGATGAGTGGATGGGGGTGGGGGGTGGTCCTATCTCTCGCGGAAGGCCGATCAGACGTCCTGTTCGAAGATGTCACTTGTTACATGATGTCATAAGCAAAATAATGCAGCTCTGTCACGAAAACCAAAATATCCATCAGAGATGTGTACAAATTGGATTCTTTGATTAATTTACCACTTAATAATTATTCTGTTGAATATTTTGACACTAATTTGACTAAAGGATGTTGCTGCCATAGTTAGCAACAACCACCAGTCAAATTAGTTTCAAAATATTCAACAACTTACCGGCATATTGACCTTGAAACTTAGATTATAGGAATTCAGGTTTTAAATGTGGGAGGAGCTTAGATAGAAATAGATCCCACTATTGGCCCTTTTAAGCACAGCCTGCCAATGTGTTCTGAATGTCTAAAAAATTATTTCTTTGGAGAAAAATAAATTCTGTCAAATTACCCTCGACATCTTCAGCCAGAGTGGTTAGACTCATCAAATCAACCGTAACCGTCTGCCTGCTGAATTTCTTCCAGATACTGATTATGGGGTTCAAAGCAGATGCTTGTATTTTTTAGTTTCACCAGTCAAGAAGACTGATCTTCAAAGCAGGAAAGACGATGATGTACATTGAATGAAATAATTGGGAACAATTACATGTCATGCGTTAGGGCGTACCGCGTGTACTATATATACTTATATAAATTTAAGTTTATCCATACCTTTTGCGATCCAAAAGCTCTGTCTGAGGATATATAACTACGCTAGGCAGGTCTGAAACTAAAACAAATTGACAAGACATAAAAAAATTCGATTCTTATTTTATGACACACACGGGTAGAAAACCCAGTGAGAAATTATCAGATTCAGTGCAATAAATATATATTGCACCTCTAAGATTTAGCCAATATGCCGAGTGAGACAGTCTATGTTTGTCCTGATTGGTTGAAAAATAAATCATGGCAGTATTCAAAGCCGAAATATCATATATATCATGCCGTAAAAGAACGATATTTCGGCGTTGATAACTACATATTGATAGATTTCTCCTCTTTATATGAATACTGCCATGATTTATTTTTCAATCAATCAGGACAAACATAAACTGTCTCACTCGCCATATTGGCTAAATCATAGAGGTGCAATATATATTTTGGAAGTGTGACGTAAGGGCACTCATCTCCGTAAGCGGCTGGAAATGGAAGCTGTTGCTTGCAGTCAGAAAAGTCTCAAAATGTTCAGCATGGTATTTATTTCATAATAAACAAATGTGTTAAATCGTCACCTACAAGGGACAGCAGACGCTCCCCATAACAGATTTAATGGCAGCGCCCACGAACAAATATTATCTGATATTTGAATGCAAATAAATTTCACACAAATGTTGGCCCACATATGAGCATCAATGATATGGCAATACCAGTCTATAAAAAAAGACGACTTTTGAGATAAGATTAGTATCCTTCTAATAGCAACAAATTTGTAAGACACTGTAACTACTATTAGCCGACAGAAGTTACGGCTGTGCACTAAAAATTAACGGCTAGATATTTAACCAGCAAAATAATTGGTAGGCTGGTGCCCGACTCCCGATTACTTAGCTGTCGATTCTCTGGATACACTATTGCTAGGAACTGGAGTCGAGTACCCGCTTAAAGAACTAGTCCTCTAGTGTATGAAATGCAATTTAGTTTTCTAGTTCCAAAGAATGCAAGATGGATGCCATTTCAGCATTTTAAAAATAGATGCAAATTCTAAACATTGTTAATCCATGACTATGAACCATTTTATTTCCATGGGCAAGGAGATGGTTCTTAAGAAAGCATTAGATGTCCTATACCTCCAGACAAGTCAGTAATCAGCAAATCCGTTGACTATTTTGAACCTAATTTGACTGGAAGCTGTTGCTGTCATAGACAGCAACAGCTTCCAGTCATATTAGTTTCAAAATAATCAACATAATATTCCATACATCACAAAGAGCGTGTCGTTTCCGGTCTGTGGGGGTAAGGTGGGGTGGAGTGGGGGTAAATATGGTACAGCTCAGAAATAACTTAACATGTTTCCAACCAGTACAATTTTGAATGCAATGTAAGAAATGGCCTGTTGAGAATATTTTGAACTTAATGAACCTTTCAGTTTATCCATCCATCATATGACGTCATACTCAACTACATGACGTAGATGATGACGTCACAATCAATGACGTTAGGAATGACATAATTAAGTTCCTCACGAACGTATAAGTTGTGACAGACTAAAGCGTTGTTGAACGAATTATATGTCTTTACCATTTAATAAACATGCTGTTGAATATTTTGAAACTAGTTTGACTGGGCGTTGTTGCTGCCATTGGCACCCAGTCAAATCAGTTTCAAAATATTCAATAGCTTAGCCTACCTGTATCGTTTTCTGAACATGAGATAGTCAAGGAGTTCAGGGATCGATCGATCCCAACACAGCGGAAGTGTGGGTGGAGTTTAGCTAGAGATAGGCGGGGAATAGTTAAAACTGGATTCCTCCATTTGATTGGACGCCATTACTGGCTTATTTTGTTTTGGAAATGTGTTAAGTTATTGCTGAGCCTACTGTCCATGCATACCATTCAGTCGCTGTGCCCATTGTTGAGCAATGACCCGCCGTACCTCGCTGTAACGTGCCACGGATACCTTAGTTGTGAAGTATAATCGGAATGTGTTAATTCTCGGCCCTACTGTCTCAACAGGAATTAAACGATAACTGATGCCAGAAATGTTAGCTAATAGCTGTCTGAGAGTTTCCGTGGTAAGCCGCACAGAAAAACATTGTGGCAGCAGCTCATCTCCTTGTCGCACAGAATATGAGATTAGCCAAGCAACTAACCTGATATTAGTAAGAAAAGCACAAATATTGATAAACTGTATGTATTTAAGGGCTAGTACAGATTAGAAGGTAGACGAAAACGTGGAGGCCCCATAACACAGTTCACAGATAACACCCGCTTCTGGACTATATAACACCACTTTTCTCATGCACACGTGTAACTGAAAATCGACAACGATGGCGCGTTATTATCAGCAAAGTAATGGAAGCGGTATACGTTAAACCATGAACATGCCAAGAAGAAGAAGAAGAAGAAGAAGAAGAAGAAGAAGAAGAAGAAGGAGTAAGAGGAGGAGGAGGAGGAGGAGGAGGAGGAGGAGGAAAATAAGACGAAGAAGACAGTTCTATCCGTAGGAATACTTATATTGTGAGCAGGCTAATGACAATATGTGATACATTTCACTAGCTATAATTCATACAAAATGGATATTTGACAGTGATATGACAATGATGTTGGGAATAACGCTATGACATTTTAAAATTAGGAATAGGTATGGCATTGTATGCTATAGTAGATGGTCCAGGTAAGGTATGGCATGGTATTACAAATGGCCGGGGATTTTATTTAGATCTGATAAGCCCTTTATGATTTAAATGTCCATTGAAAAAGTTGGTGCGCAGAGAAATAAAATCCAAAATATGTAAAAAATATTGAAAAAAAATCATTTTCGTTATAAGGCGACAAGTTTCAATGACGACACAGAGCAAATCTATGAAGTTTTAATGAGATCGGATAAAGCTTCATGAATTAAATGTTCATTGAAAACCCCATATTTTGTAATACTTTGTGAACGCTTCCCGCCACACGCCGACCGCTCGAAAAAATTAGATTGGTTTATATTTTAGGCTTAGATAACTTGTATATGATTCAGTATCTCTCTCGTGTGGTATCTATTGTTCACCATACAAATGACGAATATGGTCTCACAGCATGGGAAAATAACACACTATACCCTGCGTGAAATGCCTGATTTTGTAGTACTGATCAGCCCATTTGTGATAACGTACAGCTTGCTAATAAAAAGGTGTTTAAGCAACGTGGCTTCGAAGATTCAAGCACATATTCAAACAAGAGCAATCAGAAAATGCAGATCCTCGTCCTCCCGTTTTTCAGTTTTTTGTCATATTGTGCAAAGTTTTCGGATTTTCCAGATGCTTTTAGATTTCTCGGAATTCTTTCGCAGATCGCGCTAGATGGTGTGGAATCTTAGTGCCTGTCACACGCGTTCAGGTGTTAAAATTTGAGCAGCATCGGACCTGTAGTTTCCGAGATATTTATACATCCAAAATTTGATTCGATGGATCCGTCTTCTTTTATCCGGATCATGGCCAAAGTCTGCAAATCATGCATGACGTCATTGATTATGACGTCATCATACACGTCACGTAGCTGATTATGACGTCATATGATGATGGATAAACTGTAAGGATCTAGTAATCCATCACTTTGATGGCTAATGGATCTTGCCAGTTTTAACTATGCCCGCCCATTTTTAGCTAAGCTCCACCCACGCATTGCTCGTGTTGGATCGATCGATCCCCGACCTCCCTGATTATCAATTTCCAGAAAACTATACAGGTAAGCTATTGAATACTTTGGAACTAATTCGACTGAGAGCGGTTGCTGCTTAGCGCCCAGTTAAACTAGTTTCAAAATATTCAACAGTATGTTTATTAAATAGTAAAAACATACAATTCGTACAAAAACGCTTTAGTCAGTCACCACTTATGCGTTCGTGACGAACCTAATTACGCCATTAATGACTTCATTGATTGTGACGCCATCCTCTACGTCGTAAAGCTGGTTATGATGTCATGTGATGGATGGATAAACTGGAAAGGTCCATAGGTTCAAAATATTCAACGACCATTTTTACATTGCGTTCAAAATTGTTTGCAAACCGCATGTTTATTAAATGTTAAAGACAGAATTCGTGCAATGTGTCGGACTATTAAGCGTTAAAGACGGACTATATCCAGCCATTCATGCCAAAATTAATTATGACGTCATCCTACACGTCACTTAGTTTATTATGACGTCATATCACGTCGGATGAGGGATGGATAAATTGGAAAGGTCCATTAATTAGTCGCTCTAATGGACTTGCACTCGCTATACAAGTGTTTTGTAGGACGTAAAGGCTTGCGTTACCTGCGCGAACAATGGATTTCTCTCGCTTCACACAGTACTACGATTGTACAGGGCATCCCTCGCGTCCCGCAAAACACTTGTTTAACTAATATTTGGACACAGTTTAGTCCTGAAGATTTCACTACTTGGCACTTAAATAGGCCCTAAGTTAGTAAACGCCAGGATGTAGTTAAAAGTAGAGCATCTGTCTTTGATTGTACACGTTGTCTGTGCGCGCGCGCGTGCGCACGTGTACACATGTGTGCGTTAGAGCGCGCGTGTGTGCGCGCGGACGCATGAGTGTGTGCGAACGCGTGTGCGTGAATGCGTGCGTGCGTGCGCGTGTGAGCATAAGTACGTGTGTGAGCGTACGTGTGTGCGTGCGTGCGTCCACGCGCATGTGTGCGTGCGTGCAGTTACCCATTAGCCATGAGCTTTTCCTCCTGTTTTGTAATGCGCACTTCTACACTCATATTTCCACCTATGGAGAACGAAAATGTAGTAATATGAGATATAATGCTGGAGAAATGATAACTTATGTCAACATGATGTGAAATACCTTATTTCGATGAATACAGAAATTAATGATATCTGGTTAAGGTCGACCTCACTCTCCCTCCCTACCCATCCGCATCCCTCCATCACACACCCTCACTCCCCTCAATCTCCCTCCCTCCCTCTCTCCTTATCTACCTCCATCTTACTCCCTCCCCCCCCCCCCCTCTATCGCCACTACGCCAAAGTTGAGGTCAAAGTACAACTGACATTAATTAATGTCATCTTTTTACCTTTGCATCCAACTTTATCTCATATTCTCTCCGTCTCTATCCCTCCCCGCCCTTCTTCCATTCCACCACTTCATCCATACCCTCCCTCCCTGCCTATCGACCTCATTATCCCTCCCTGTCCCTCCGCCCCCCCTCCATCACCCACCCAATCTCCCTCCCCCTTTCTCGTCACCTACCTCCATCCCTACTTCTGCCTGCCCCCTCTCCTCTCTCCCACACACACTCTCTCTCTCTCCCTCGCTCTCTCCCTCCCCCTCTCTCTCTCGCTCTCTCTCTCCCCTCCTTCCCTCCCTCCCTCCCTTCCTCTCTTTCTCTCTCTTTCTCTCTCGCTCTCTCTCTCTCTCTCTCTCTCTCTCTCTCTCTCTCTCTCTCGCTCTCTCTTTCGCTCTTTCTCCCCCCCCCCCATCAGTCTCACTTCACCCCCCTCCCTCTATCGCCACTACGCCAGAATGGAGGTCAAAGGGCAACTGACATTTCGCATTTGCAAGGAAACCGAAAGCGGGAATGTTTCAAGGTTGATATGACTATTATTATAAACAATAATTAATGAAAACTAACGTTCAGTGCAAATCACTTGGCATTCTGTACCACGTTACGTGCATTCCCAGGTGGTAGAACCCTACCTTGCTAGTGAAGACCTAATAGAGGGGTATATTTCAACCTATACCCGACCATTCCAAGCTAAGCCCCGCCTACATTTTACACGCTTACACGAATCTATGCGAAACATTGAAGCCTGAATTTCAGAATATAAGGTAATTTCAGGGGGTGGGGTGGGGGGGGGGGGCTGTTACTGCCTACTGCAGCAACTGCTGCAAGTCAAAGTACTTTCAAAATATTGAACTGTATGTTTATTAATTTGTAAATTCATCAAAGACATACAATTTGAAAACTTTGGTGTGACGGACTATTCGGTGTTGGTAACGGATCTACATCAATTTGATTGTGACGTCAGCTAACACGAGACGTATTTGATTATGATTTCAGATACTTGAGTGACAGGTCAGACCTTTTTATTGGTGTAAAATACCATTACTGCTCTACTAATCTAGGGTTATATTCCAACAGCGGCCATACCTAACTGCTGCATCAGCTGTGCAGCAATACTTTGCTCAACTATCGTCCTATGAATGGTCAACAGTCGAGCGTTCAAGAGAAATGATGTGACGGAGTGGACACTGGTGAAGGCCAGTGATGGCCGTGATTCGAAAATATTTTCTCCAGTGAAATTCATCATATGTCTGTCCACAGTTGTCTCTAGATTGGCCACTGGAAGCGAATTGGTGTCTAAATCTGTGCTGTTGTAAGTCACACGGTAGAACAACTTCCACCAGGATCGCCTTTTAAAACAATGGTATTCTATTTTAATCAACAGCATTGACTACAACAACAACAACAACAACAACAACAACAACAACAACAACAACAACAACAACAACTCAAAATAGGCCTATGTAAGCCTATTATGTATGCGTTTTAGCGACTTACCAAAAAACATGGCATTGACGACAACAACAACAACAACAACAACAACAACAACAACAACAACAACAACAACAACTCAATATAGGCCTATGTAAGCCTATTATGTATGCGTTTGAGCGATTTACCAAAAACATGGTTCGTGCCTGGTGCCATGTGTTATATGAGCCAGGACAAAGATACGGATATCCTGGCCAATCGCCACAAATGCACCCAATATTTGAAAATGTATTATGAATTTAGCTTTTACCACAGCCAGCAACAATATGATTTCAGGATTATCAACATTCCTCATAACGAGGCTCCTTTGATAAGCGCATCCTCGCGACGTTGGGGCCGTTATTTATTTTATGTACACCAATCTTAAATGGACATAATCTCTGTCCCAGCAAGCATGTGTCCAAAAGAAAGTGTCCCAAGCGTCTGACTAATTAGAAACAATTCCAACAAGAGAAATCTGAGAATGCAGATTTTTGCCACATTGTAATGGTTTTTGATTTTCCGGATTTGTGGATAATTATAAAAATTTTGTAGTTCACGTGCACCCTCACGCCAATTTTCTTGTTGTAAAAATGGAACTAAACCAGACAAGTAATTTCTCAAATCCTGTATTTGGTCTGACCCGGATCCGGCGTTTTATCCGGACCACAGCCAACGTCTGGAAATTCTTTTTCACGTTGAGGTCTTTGGTTGTGCTGTAATTTGACCTAAATCGGATAGTAGTAGATTTTCAGACAGACAGACAGACAGACAGCATGACAGACAGACAGCCAGCCAGCCAGCCAGCCAGCCAGCCAGCCAGCCAGCCAGCCAGCCAGCCAGCCAGCCAGCCAGACAGACAGACAGACAGACAGACAGACAGACAGACAGACAGACAGACAGACAGACAGACAGACAGACAGACAGACAGACAGACAGACAGACAGACAGACAGACAGACAGACAGACAGACAGGCAGGCAGGCAAGCAGGCAGGCAGGCAAACGGACAGATAGACAGACAGACAAGAGCCGTAAGAGACAACGTACCCATTGGAATCAATGACCTCTTCTTGTCTAAGAGGGCCTATCCGTATAAGTTCACACACTAGATCTGCCCAAAAGAACGTGTTAATTAGATTAGTTAGATAATTAAATTCATTGATGAAAACCAAATAAACTGGTAAATAAATTATTATGATTACTTATAGACGTCATGTAGTATACGTTTCTGAAAGGAGGGCTCGCTAAATAAAGGGGAGCACACCCCCCCCCCCCTCCCCCCAACCACCCCCCAAAACACGCACGCACGCACGCACGCACGCACGCACGCACGCACGCACGCACGCACGCACGCACGCAAGCACGCACGCACGCAAGCACGCACGCACGCACGCACGCACGCACGCACGCACGCACGCACGCACGCACGCACGCACGCACGCACGCACGCACGCACGCACGCACACACGCACGCACGCATTCACGCACGCACGCACGCACGCACGCACGCACGCACGCACGCACGCACGCACGCACGCACGCACGCACGCACGCACGCACGCACGCACGCACGCACGCACGCACGCACGCACGCACGCACGCACGCACGCACGCACGCACGCACGCACGCACGCACGCACGCACGCACGCACGCACGCACGCACACACATATCATATTGTGCAATTTATGCAATGTCATTAATTAACTTAAAAATGGTAAATTTTCCCCCAATCTAAGCATATAAACTTAAATAAATAGACGATTGTCAACATATCCGTCATTATCATCCATGATCAGACACAGGTGCATTATTTACCAATGTTAATACAAATTGAAAGAATTTAAGGGATGCCTTCGAATCCATGGGCCCCAGACCCATACCCGCATACCGATATAGCACATGCACTTTTTAGGCGCAGTTAAAAAGATATGCAAAATTATAATCATTGAAAGATTAAAGTATTACTTTTTACACATTACCCCTATAACGCATGTTACTGGGCCGCTATTGGCCCAGTAACCTGCCTTATCAAGGTACTGACATTATTAATTAAGCAATGTATTAGCAGTATTATATACTCACTCCAATACGCAGCACACCACCCATTCCAAAGGAGGTCCCTAACCCTCGCGTAGCTTCGCGAGGAAAGTCTATACATAGAGTAGATTGAATACTGCGTAGCCTGGGTGGTATCAATCCAGAAAACACGGAATGGAAATCCGGTAGCAGTGGTGTGCACCGATTCCAGATTTGTACGCAGCGCACTGGTATTAACTGATGTCCATTCAGTATTAGAGATCGATGATCCATTATAGAGAATTTCGTACTCAAAACTCCACACTCTCTCTCTGAAATGCAGACAATAGCTATCGTCAAACACATTGTAGATATCGGATTGTCTAGTGGGAGTCATGACCCGGTGGACATCTTATATTTATAAGTAAGACCTTAGTAGAAATTAGTATCGTTTGAAAATACCAGGTAGGCTAAGAAGGGATAACATGGCATTGGTAGTGTACCGAGTAGTGTGTGTGTGTTTGCACGGGGTGACTGAGGGCACTGAGTGTGCGATGTGAAACTAGTATGGAAAATGAGAGTGAGTAATAGTAGTGTTTGCACTGGGTGACTGGATGATGTCACCAATGATGATGCATATGCGAAACTGGTAGGGAAACTAGAATAATATTAAGACTGAAAAAAGATGCATATGCGAAACTGGTAGGGAAACTAGTATAATATTAAGACTGAAAAAATAATGAATAGAAGAAGAATCGACGGTGCTGGTTTGATGGTGTCTGTCGGTAAATGGATAAATTAAGGATGAAAGTGGTTGCCATGGGATCAGCAATCGATTGGTATTATTCAACAGTAGGTACGAGAAGTAGATTACAAAATAATAAGCAAGTAAAACGCGATGGGAATCGATGAGAAGCGTTAAGTATAATGAGAGAATAACAACGGACTAACTGACCCTGAGGTTGGGATAGAAGCACAACAACACCAGCTGGTGATGAGCTCATGTAGCTCCAGTGCTATTAACCTTCCTAAAAGACAGGCATAGGCCTAAAAGCAAGGAAGAGGACATGGACGGACTAGAGTCAATAACATAACATCCTGTTAGGAACACAATTGTATATCAATAGTGTGTCAATCATTCATGGTAGGCTAATTATCAGAAATGGATAATTGTTGATAGAGACTGACAGATCGCATCAAAGCCAGAACCGGTGAGAACCAGTTGGACCAGGTTCAGTAGTGTAGTGGATGAAAATGACGTCATAATCAGAGGGAGATAAGATGAGATGCGAAACCATTCTTACTTGTGTAGGGTGACGTCATAATCAGAGGGAGATAAGATGAGCGGATGATGAAGATGCGAAACCATTATGTAAGTGTCTATTATTAGACATTACCGAATGATGGTAGAATAGAAACTCAGGAGAGTATAAAAGGGGCGCGCGGCATTATATCGAGAGCAAGAGATCGGTCGCAAACACTTGGTCGTAGACACGAGATAGGAAAATTTGGTATAGGTTAGGAGAAGTGAGTTAGGATTAGGATAGTTTGATAAGTAGTTAAATTTCATTTATATAAAGTAATATTATTCTTTATGACAGTATAAGTCATCTTATTCTTGTGTAACATTTAGTAGTAGAATTAAAGTCATCACCTTGACTATTCAAGGCACTAGTTTGTTATATTTATTCTGGATATTACGGAAGACCACCGTAACGCACCTTCAACTTCTGAGATTCAGTCAGATCAGGCCCGGATATCGAATAGAAATATCGTGCAATACATCTACGTACGAGGCGAGCTGATATCCTTCTTTTGCGTTCTCGGTAAAGTTAGTTGTCGCAGCAACTACTCATACAAGCTTTACCCAAAACGTAAAAGACTGACGAGTCGATTAGTTCTGATAAGAACATATAAGAATAGTGAATCTTAGCGGTGCATCTTGAAGATATATAGGCATCCAAAATCTTCAACATGTTTATGGAGGATTCCAGTTTCTCAGCCAATGATATGACGTCATAATCGACTCAGTGACGTGTAGGCTGACATCATAATCAATGACGCCATGAATGACGTAGCTAAGTTCGTCACGAACGCTTAATTGATGGCGGACTAAGCGTTTCAGTACGAATTGTATATCTTTACTATTTAATAAACATGCTGTTGAATATTTTGAAACTAATTTGACTGGATGCTGTTGCTGCCAAATTTTCAACAGCTTTTTATAGTTTTCTGGTAATTGATAATCTGGAAGTTCTGTGATCGATCGATATCAACACGGGCGAAGTGTGGGTAGAGCCTAGATGGGCGGGGCATAGCTAAAACTGGATTCCTCAATTGACCGCATTTGCGAGAAAAGCAGAGGCGCGACTTTAGACAGGTATCCGTATAGCTATTTGGGATACGCGAATAACCCACAAAGATATAGTTCCAGTAGATGGTGAGTTACAAGATGGCGGCTTCCATCAGTTGAAAGTAAATTAACATATTGCAGTCTATTTTGCAATGAGGTGATAAAAGGGGAAATTGTTGCATACAAACTATGTGGGGTTTTAATTTGGAACGTTCTAGTCTACATGGATAGCGACCCTAATCCCATCTTATCTTATATGCGAATATGTAGTTTATAGCGTCTATCAGGCTAAACCCCGCAACGCCGCCGTGGGTGATCAGTACTGATCATTCAAGACACGGTATGCAGGGAATTGCATTATGGGCCACGAAACGGCCCGACGACAACGACGCCCCCTACGGACGTAATCTGGCCATGTCAATGGTCGGGCCATTAACAATGGTTATAATAATGGTCAATGGCAAAAACAAATAATACATTAAAGCGAAGCATCGCCTTTTTACTAAACCCAGAAACTACTGTCTATAGTCTATAATTTGTTTTATGCTAATAGGCTACCTCATATATCATGTAAAGTTGATCTGAATGTAAATAAAGTTCAGTCCAGTTCTTTCGTATGTAATAATAAGCATGTTGACTATTTTTGAAACTAATTTTACAGCTTACATCTATTGTCGCTTCGAAACCAAATTGCCAAACGAGATTGTAACTATGAGATTGATCGTATACTCTGAGGCAACAATATTCATCACATTCATCCAAGTAATGAGTGGAATTTAAGTTAACGCGAAAATGCTGCTACTGTCATCAGCATCAACAGATCCCAGGAAAATTAGTTTTAAAATCGACATAATGCATCATACTTTATTGGTAGATAATTTATCTACTCATGTCTTCGGGTTACACACTATTATCAGTTGAACCGAAAATGTGGATGATCACATGGCTAGAATCACGTGATAAATTTCTCTTAAAGTGTTTCGTGGTTGATGCTCAGTTAGAAAGTGGTCAGTTGGAACTGAGTCACTGAGTCTAGGTGGGGGGGGGGGGGGTTGTGTGCACTAGCTGACTAATTCATAGTTTTGCAATACAATCTAATCAGTAACTGAATTTCATAGATATCTGAAGAATGATACCCACTACACATCCCGCCCGCCAAGCTGTTGAAAGCGAAATAACAGGGTTAGGTCGTCCAATTCCATATTGCTTCTATAATGCCTGTTTATTTGAAAATGAACTATGCTGAGAATTGTCTTATGCCACCACCTTATGGATCACTAACCAAATAGACACTTGAGTAGTTCGACTGTACTTACAATAAAACATGTAGAATGGATCTCTGCCTGGTAAATACTATTTCTATCAACGACTGGTCCACACCTAAATAAATAAACAAATGATTAACTGAGTAACGCAAAAGATACAATAAATAATTGCTATGTATGATTACTATATTCTGCGGTTGTAATAGTAGAAACATCCTGCAGCTGCAATCAATCCGCCTCGCTTTTATCCACCGTGTCTTGTCCTCAGCCGAAATCTTTAGCGTCCTCAGCTCCATTCTTGACTTGAGTGTACCGAGTGCTGCTTTCTTGAGGTCGCATCGTAGCACGCTTAGCATATTTATGCAATGCCGTCCTCTACTGGCTTTGTATTTGCTGGCTCCGAGTACGGAGAATTCTAAGGCTGTCTGCTGGTGGTTCTTCTGGCATCCTTAGTACATGGCCAAGCGTGGACCATCTTTGCTGGGCGACCTCTACAGACAGCGACGACGTATTACACATTTTGTATAGTGCATCGTTGGAAATTATGCTGTCTGGCCATCTGTGTCCAGTGACGGTGAGTATGTGTCTGCGGTGGCAGGCATCAAGTTTGTCTGGAGCTGCCTTTCGGCGCTGCGTATCTGTTACAGTTGTACAGCATCAAGGATACGCAGGCTGCATTGTATAAACGTAGCCTTTTTATCAAGGGCATCTTTGATCTACGAATCTATAGCTTCCAGAAGGACTGGAATACTATGTTCCCAGCGTGCAGCAATGTCAGCAGTATTGCAAAGCAGTGAGCCCAGGATTTTACTTTTCCTCCATGGTTCGCCGCCACGAAGTGGATCCTCATTTTTGTAGCTTTGTAGCTAGGTATATGTGGGTGAACTCTGTTTTGGATTCATTCATAAAGAGATTCTCAATTTTTAGTTTGCTTGCAGCTGTTGAAAGAAGTTCGTCAAGGGGTTCTTTTCCTCGTCTATGAGTCCACATCGTCGGCATATTCCATCTCTAGCGGCATACCCAGTATTGACACTTGGGGTTTGGTCATGTGGAACATTGCGGCACGGATTTGAATACATCAGCAAGGTAACAGGTGAAAACCACCGGGGATAGACCATCTCCCTGTGGGGAGCCGATTGATGTCTCAAACTCTACAGACTTTACTGGCTTGACTCGCACTCCCAACTTGGTGTCGACAAGCAGTAGTCTCTCTAGTTGTAGCTCATATCATTGCAACTGGCCTGGCGCAGTACATCTAGGATCTTTGAGCGTGTAATTGTGTCGAAGGCTCGCAACATGTCAATGCCCATTTTGTGGAGATCCCAGTGTTTGGACGTAACTACCGACACAGGCATGCGTTAGCTCATACTATGTCTGCGCAGCTGCGTCCACGTTTGTAGCCACTTTAACATGACCCAGTGAAATCGTGAAGTCATCGATCTTGTCTCGGGTGCGGCGTAGAGTAACATTGGATTGGACTTTCCGTATGCTGTTGAGGAGCACTATAAGCCGCAGATTGGCTGGGGGTAGGTGGCTTCTTGGGCTTGGGTATTGCAATAAGGGTGCCTTGGCCTACAGCGTCGGTGGTGCATAAAAGCTGAATTGCTATGTTACCAAGCATTCCTAAGCATTCCAAATCTCTTGTTTACGCCATATAATTGACAGTGACAAACTTTCCAACTCGGCAGACACCAATGTTTGGTCAAGATACCCTCAATAAAGCTTGAGTTATCTCGCTACACAATTTTTGCATTTTCGACGACCTTGAGCTTTTACCCATGCACTTTTTCCGGTCGTAAGCACCCATCCATGGTTGATAGAAATCACTGCAGTAGAATGGGAGTTATCATCTGGACAATCAGGCAGGCAGGCAGACAGACAGACATAGAGGCAGGCAGACAGGCAGGCAGACAGGCTGGCTGGTGGCTGGCAGGCAGGCAAGCAAGCAGGCGGGCAGGCGGGCGGGCAGGTGGGCAGGTGGGCGGGCAGGCAAATGGACAGGCTAAAATGCGGATGGGCGGACTGGTGTGCGGGCGGACAGCAGTCATTCATGGGGTACAATTTAAAAAGTCATCTCTTGGCTTGCAACTGGGCAATCTTTAAGACCACTGCAAAGCTCGGGTTTGGCAGGCTTGAGCAGTAAATGGACGTTTCCAGTTTTAGCTATGCCCCGCCCATCTCTATCTAAGCTCCAACCATACCTCTATCGTGTTAGGATCGATCGCTCTCTGAACTCCCTGACTATCAATTTCCAGAAAACTATACAGGTAAGCTGTTGAATATTTTGTACCTAATTTGATTGGGTGCTGTTGCCTATGACAGCAACAGCGCCCAGTCAAATTAGTTTCAAAATATCCAACAGCGTGTTTCTTAAATAGCAAAAACATACGATTCGTACATGTCGGACTATTAAGCGTTAAAGACGGGATTAATCGAATAATTCATGACGTCATGATTATGACGTCAGCATGCACATCTCGTAGTTGATTATGACGTCATACGATTTGGTGAGGAAACGGATTCATGAATTGATAGAACGGACAGAAATATCAGCAGATGACCAATCAGCATATCTATTGCGAGAACAATTACAAATATAATGATTGTGATTATGAATGGAAAAAATGAAAGGTAAAATCTTAAATATCATATCACAGTTATGCTAATGATGTTTCCAAAACAGAAAATAGAAGCATGTTAGTTAGTAAGGAATGATCTGTTGAGTATTTTGAACATGATTGGATTGAAAAACATTGCCGCCTTAGGCAGCACAGCAATGTTTTCCAGCCAGATTACATTACAATATTTAAGACAACGTTTTATTTTCTTTTGGAAAAGTTAGCTAATTTTTTAGCTGTAGTGTAGATATACTTAACCTGTAGAACCCGAAATACCAAACACCAAAATCTTTTGCAACTTAATAATTATTATATTGAAAATTTTGAAACTAATTTGACTGGTAGATGCTGCTGAAAATGGCAACAGCAGGTTTCTGTAAAAGTGGTTTCAAAATACTCAAAAAGCGTATATGAAAGGCGCACTTTGAATTCTGGGAATTCAGTGTCCAAATGGTTATCTATACGTATATATAAGTATCTACACGCGAGTGAGCTACCAGAGAACTCTGGACTACTTAACCAGAGAACCCGGAACGCGCATGAGTTGTCGTTGGAAACACGGGAAATCTTCTTCGCTCCTTACCTCTCTCCACCCAGGAGTACAAATGGGTACCAGTATCAAACTGGGGAATGTCCAATAATAAAACGAAATAAAACCAGCCTAGATATGGTGTGAATGGGACCTGGAATCCGGGACTCGATAGACGCCAACTAAACAAATAACTTCTTGAAATACAAGGGTGTAATACATTAACCATTCTTGTGTCATCATCGCTTCAAAGCGCTCAAAATTCTACTTATCTCAATTAACCCTTTAATGGTGAAGATTTTTCAAGAAAATAATAATTTTTTACAATAAAATTTACAAAGTTAACTCTGTGTTGTCTTGCAAATAGACGTTACTCAAGACGGCTACATGTGCTGTTTTTTGGCCGGCTTGACCATGAGAATGGTCAAGAAAATGGTCAGTTTTTTTCTAAGCTAGTGCCTATTTGTTGACTGAGAGGAGACTATTTTTGAAAATTTGCCACTGGAGTGACTGGCTCGGTAAATTAAAAAAAATCATATTATGTTGGGTGAAAAATGGACATTCCTTAAGATCACTATATAGTCCGTTTTTTTGCAGTCTTGACCATTAACGAGGTAAGTTAACACAAGAGAATTTAACTACAAAGCACCATTTGAAGAAGGAAAATAGCTGGAAACATTGACATTATTGTGTTTTCACACTTAAAATTAACAAATCAGAAGTTGCGATGACAAATTCTTCCAACGACACAATTCACCAAGTTGATGCTGCTTATGGTAAGAAACTATCATGAGGGTAGTATTCAAATGTGCAAATGTTGCTAGCATGACTATTTCTGAAGGGTGACAGCGGTGCCTGGAGTTTAGTGGAACGTCTGATTGCATTGCGCTCATTTGGCACCGACATAGTTATGCTCACTTTGTTGGTAGACCTTAAGCGGCCATGATGAAGTAGTTCTTGCAGACATTGACAGCAATTCAGTGTATATTGTGTCCAAGCTCAATACTATGCAAAGCTTTCTACATTTGTTGATTCAAATCCTAATACTTTTAATGTTCCACAGTGTGCTTAGCGTATACGCCGTTATATTGGAAAGGAATGCAGAGACTTGAAATGTGATCCAGAATTGTTAGAAATCTGGCAGAAAAAGTATCCAAGAGAGGATGATAAATTCTGATAAGAAAAATAGTAAGAATACTATCTTCTAGTGATATCGAGTGCGCGGTGACATTGTTGTGGCCCTGCTGCAGTTTCTATTAGCTAGCAAACAAGGACTCTGCATGGAATATTGGCTTCTCTGGAGAGACGCATTGGGCATAGTGAATCAGATGTATGGAAGCGGGTCTACGATGGTAACATTTGAGTGAACTGATATGCCAGGACAACCAGGAGCATATCGGGCCTTGGGACAAATGAATCGGTTAATGAGCGGAATGGGAAAACCTCGCTGACAATGTATTGAAAAAGTGTGGATTAAGAGACGAGAATACGTAATGTATTCAGTTAGTAGGATTAATAAAGCAATACGGATCCTGATAACGCTAATGTACCAGTATTTACAACAAGGATCTAGTTCGATTCATGAACCATAGTTAAATATAGTTAACTACACACCAATCGAACTTGAAATAATAGACCTTCCCACTCTATCCATCCATCGTATATCGTCATAATTAACTATGTGACCTGTAGAATGACATCACAATCAATGACGTCATGAATGACGTCGATAAGTACGTCACGAACGCATATTTGAAGACGGACTATGCGTTGTTGTACAAATTGTATGTCGTTACTATTTAATAAATATCCTATTGAATATTTTGAAACTAATTTGACTGGGCGCTGTTGCTGCCATAGATCGATCTATCCAAACACGGCGCAGTGTGGGTGGAGCTTAGCTAGTGATTGGCGGGACTAGCTATCTCCCGAGCTAGGTCGCAAATTGTTAACTCGAAATTTGCATAAACTTCAAAATGGCAGACAGTCCTCGCTTGCCACAGTTAAATATACAAAAACATATAAATATTTCCCTAACTAATGTGAGTTTTATGAAACTTTGCTGTCCTACGGAACCCAATCATTCCCGCTTTATCATTTTTGACGTGTTTGCGAAACAAAATATCTATTTTCTTAGCCTATCAAAACAGCCGATTTTCTTACTAAGAAAGGGATAACCGAGACATGGCTACGCATATTCTACGCAATGCTGCACTTCCAACTTAAGCCTACCCATTGACTGCCAACTTAAATTATTCGATGCAATGATAGCCTCAATAGCATTGTATGGAAGGGAAATGTGGGTCATTAGAGCAACTCCACCTAGAATTTATGAGATATGTGCTCAAAGGGAAACGTACAATACCATCTGCAATGGTCTATGGTGAACTGGGAAGGTATCCTTTACAAATAAACGTACAATGCAGAATGTTAAATTTCTGGGTAGGACTTCTAACCGGTAAACATGATAAATTATCATATCAAATATACAAATATTTGCATAAACAGTACAATGAGGAGGGGGTTCAATACAAATGGGTTAAGTATGTCGAATCACTCTTAAATAACGCAGGGTACAGTTACTTGTGGGCCTCACAACAAATCATTGAAAAAAGAAGTACAATACATAATATAAAGCAAAGACTCATCGATCAGTTCAAACAAACATGGCAAGAATCATTAAGTAATTTATCTAGGGGCGAAACATATAGAATATTTAAATCAGAAATCTGTTTAGAGCCACATTTATTAAAATTAAATGAAGCTAGTAGAACTCTTACGAAACTTAGGACTGCCAATCACCGCTTACCAATTGAAACAGGCCGCTGGACAGGAATACCAAAAATCAACAGAACATATCCATTATGCAATAATAATGATATTGATGACGAATACCATTACTTGTTTCCATGTCAATTTTTTGAAGACTCCCGTAAATTATTTATACCGGCTTATTACTCTACACGACCAAACTACTATAAATTTGAAAAGCTATTGTCGACTCCCAACTTGACATTGCAAAGAAAACTATGCCAATTTGCTGCAAAGGTTATAGCGCACTTTGGGCAGAAATAGAATACTTTTTCTCATTTTGATTGCCGAGGTGTGCTATACAATTAGATCAGAGACACTAGTCGCAATAGTTATGTCACTCTAAAATGTGTACTTATCCCTGACCTAGTACTGAACAACAGCAACAATGACGACGACGACGACGACGACGACGACGACGACGACGACTGCTACTACTACTACTACTACTACTACTACTACTACTACTACTACTACTACTACTACTACTACTACTACTACTACTACTACTACTACTACTACTACTACTACTACTACTACTACTACTACTACTACTACTACTACTACTACTACTACTAGCAGTAGTACTGTTATGGCTGAAACAAAAAAAACCCAAAAACAACTGCTAAAACTTGTAAACTTGTACACCACTAGTATATATCTATATAAATGTAAATATGTTCCCCACATACTTTGTATAAAGTCTGGGAGTAATAAATTGAAATGAATTGAATCAAAACAGTCGATTTTCTTACTAGGGAGCAACCGAGACATGGCTACGCATGCAATGGTAATTCAATAATGAATCGGGTCCCAACCAACTATACTTAACCATCTGCTGTTCGATTCACAGCGCGACCAGTGAATATACTAAATGACTATTCTTTTAGCGAAACGAACGTAACCAAAGTCAAACGTCGAGAAACGACCTGCCAGGTAGATCTCACGCTGTAAACCGGTTCAATATGGTGATGGTTTGCAAACCGCCGTAATCATGCGGAAACCGAAAACCTGGTTTAATACAATTTTCGGTTTACCCAATACTTATTTATCTTTTCTTACTTATAAATATTGCTACTAAGTCGGCCTCAACATTGGTCTTGAGAACTATAAATTTGCAGACCTAAAGGAGTCTATTTTTGAAAAATTACCACTGAAATCACTGGCTAGATAACGAAACCCGATATTCCAGCTGTAAATCTTAAAAAATAACGTTCCTTAGTCTGCAACTTGACATTTTCCTTGAAATAAGTATAATTTTGTTCACCAAATTTGTCCGTTAAAGGGTTAAAACGCAGACCCCTTTGAACATACAAAAGTCAACATTTCCGTTATGCTCTATTCCCACTAGATTGCGTATGATGAATGGTACTCAGTCTCTACATTTTCCAATATTTTGAAACTAATTTGACTGCAAGACGCAGCTGTTGTTTGTAGCACAAAACCTCAGTCAAATTAGCTTCAAAATATTTAATCGTACGCGATAATATTGATACAATTGTAAACAAGAGGCCCAAGGGGCCTGTGTCGCTCTCCCGGAGCACTATAAATTTTTGTCAAAATTGTTGGTGGGTGGTTTAGGAGTAGTCTTTTAAATGAGTTTGTGGACATTTTTGCAAGTCCAATATGGCCACCAATCACGCTACATTTTGATTGGTCCACTGCGGCCATGTTTTTGACGTAGCTCCTTCCTTTCAACAAACTTTAATGACACTCAGTGACTAATCATATCTCCCAAATTACGGCCCAATCCGTTCATTGTTTCTGGAGTTGGTTTAGCAAAAATAGGTTATACAAGATGGCCGTCAAACCATTTGGCCAATCAAGGTCCCTTAAACAAACTTGTTGGTGCAGCTCTTGCCCTAGATGATATGTCATGCGTTTTGAATTGATCCACTCCCACCCCACCCACCCCGCCCCCACCCCAGCGGTTTCGGAGAAAATTTTAAAGGACATTTCTATAAATCGAATAAAATCCAAGATGGCCGCCACCCAAATTTGCCGATCGGCCGTGTTTGAACAAACACGACCCTCTATGCCCTAAGAATGCTTCCTGCCAAATATACTTGAAATCGGTCCATTGGTTCTCGAGAAGACATTTTAAATTTCCAATTGCTTTAGTATGGGAGTTTTTAGCAGGAAAAAGATCCAAGATGGCCGCCAAACAGTTTATCCGACAGTTTCAAAAATGCCAAATGTGAAATCAGAATACCCAAACATATATAAAACCAATTTCGGCCTTAAAATCCATTAAATAAAAAATCCAATATGGCCGCCAAACATGCTAGATTTTGATTGGCACACGGCGGCCAGGTTTTTAGACGGATTACCTTCCCTTGAACAAACTTTAAAGGCCCTTAATCTCTAACCATATTTCCCCAATTTCGGGCCGATCCCTTTAGCGGTTTTGGAGAAGAAGGCGTTTTTAGGAAAACCAGGCATCCAAGATGGCCGCCGAACCATTTGGTGAATCAAGTATTCTTGAATAAACTTGGCTTACATCTTGCCCTAGATGATGTTTCATGAGTTTTGAATTGATTCCCCAAACGGTTTCGGAGAAGATTTTTAAATACATTTCCTAAAATTGGCCGAAATCCAAGATGGCCGCCGGCCATATATGCCGATCGGCTTAATTTGGACGAACTTGGATCCCTATGCCCGAAGGATGCTTCCTGCCATATATAATTGAAATCGGCCCAGTGGTTCTTGGGAAGAAGTCGTTTAAAGGAAAAGTTGACGGATGATGGATGGACGACGGATGGACGACGGATGGACGACGGATGGACGACAGACGACGGACGACGGACGGACGGACGATGGACGGTCGCCATGGTATAAGCTCACTTGGCCTTTCAGGCCAGGTGAGCTAAT
>CM067369.1:67025589-67068089 GCA_034401795.1 Chaetoderma sp. LZ-2023a | reverse complement strand
CACGTCTTAAAAACGATTTCCCTAAATTCCAGTTATAAACTTACCTAGTCTCCTCTTGGCCAGCAAATGGTCATTCACCGAGCAAAATTTTAATTTGCTTAAAATCCCTTGACAATTATTAAAGGCTTAATTGATAAAGGTCGCCTTTTGAGCGCGTTGAACCAGAATAAGAACACCCACAATATATCATGACGAAACCGCCGAAAACCGACCGTTGCAGTTGTCTTGAGAAATATCCATTTGCAAGCCAAGAGAAGAGAATTTTTGAAACTTTAACACTGGAATCACTGGATCGATAACCGAGCCAGTCGTTTCAGCGGTAACTCTTCAAAAACAGTATTTTCTTGACCTGCAATTGGACATTAAAAATAATGTTTAGATTTTCTTGACCCAATTTCGTCAGCACAGGGTTGAAGTCGTACGATTTTTGTCTTGAATTTCTCATGTTTCATAGATTACGGTGTAGAGATTCCATATCGTTCAGTCTCAGAATCACAAATATTTATTGTGAACACGAAATATCCGTCAAGTGTAATAATCAAATGTTTTTGTGATGGATTTACTATTTAATACCACTATTTGAAAAGTCCGTCAGTTGTACGAATTATATGGCTTTATTATTTAATAAATAGTCTGTAAATATTTTGAAACTAATGTGACTGGTTGCTGTTGCTGCACTAGGTAGCAACAACACCCAGTCAAATTAGTTTTACAATATTCAACAGCCTACCTGTATAGCTACCTTGAATTTGGGATTCCGGAAATTCAGGATTAAATGTATATAAATTGATTCAAACACATTAAAATGTGGGCGGGGCTTAGCTATAAATGGGCGGTGCCTAGCTATAAATGGATCCGGATTTCCCTTGTGATTTTATTGACTGGGATGCCATTAATATGAGTTCGATTGGAATTAAAGTAATGCTAATACTTTAGTATAATTAATTATCTTTCTGCTTAAAATCTTTTAGCTGTGTAATTCAAGACAGCTATTAACAATAGGCTATGATTGTTAAAAATAGTTACAACCCCACACGAACGCAGGCACGCACGCACCCACGCACGCACGCACAAGCGCACGCATGCACAAATGAATGTACGCACGCACGCACGGACGCATGTACACACGCATGTACGCACGCACACACGCACACACACACGCTTGTACGCACCCGTGCCATTTAACATTCAACCCGTCCAAAAAAGACTTCTGCAGAGAAATGTCCATTTACAGAGCAAAAGAAAACTATTTTTTTTAATTTACCACTGGATTTACTGGCTCGATCTAGCCAGTCTTTCTCGTGGGAAAGTCTAAAAATAATCTTCTTTTCGTCTAAAAATGGATAGGTTCTCTAAGAAAATTTAAATATTCTTGACCAGAGGGTTAAAGTGTTAATACACGTGTTTACCTGGTCGCCTTCTGAACCACAAATTAAGCAATGCCTCTCGTAATCGGCTCCATGCACTGCTGACTATTCTCTGATTGAAGTACAATCTATACCACGAGCCAGTGACTTGACTGGGCCGGATCTCTCGTACGGTGTATCGATCGGAAAATGATCTTCTCAGTGATGACGCAAGACTTACGTAATGCCATCTAGGTAATAACGCTGGTAGCCAATAGTATCGCCTTCCTAAAGGTCGACTCACGTAGTACCTAATCGCCCACATTGTTGATCTGCAAGGAATTTAACTCCTGTCGTATATTATATTCCTATATACATTGGTTGATTCGACAGAGTGCAATATGAAATTGTGTCTAATATTGTGGACACATGTTATTGGAAGCTATTGTGGTCAAACCATTCAGCCATAAAGTGTTCAAAATTATCACCAGCCACGTAGTTTTGCGCCAATCATGTCCATAAGGGATATTTTGTCTTATCAAAGAGTATTTAGCAAAGGAAAGACCAAACATAACTTTAACTAACCACTAGGTGGACATGACCACTGATCAAGATTTCCGGAATTAAATGTCCTTTCATGTGATAATTTGGGTTCATTTTCGCCAACTTGCGAAGCATAACGCGAGACATATCTACGTATCATCTTTCCGACGACGACGTTAAGCATTTGCATTTTCCACTATGTTTTAGGATTGCATGATCCAATTGGAAGCAAACGGAAACACGCCTATGCCAAGAGGAAGATGCTTTCTGACAGTGATGCCACTATATCAAAGAGCAAAGTAATATTGAACTATGGAACCTGCTCTTAGAGTTAGGTCTTTGTATTACATTTTCATTTAGAGTTTTATTTCACGATTGCAGGATCCAAGAGGAACCAATGCGATGAACATGCCTGCCTATATCAGACTATAAAATGGTTGTTCCATAAAATACTATAAAAGAGATGTCGCCTAATAAACAGCCTTGCATTATTTGGAATGGAGGGATCTGATCTGTCGCTCAAGTACATGACGCCATAATCAAATAAGTCACTCGTTAGCTGACTTCACAACAAAAAAATGATGTAATTCCATCATGAAAGTGCACGAATTGCGTGTCGTTGCTGAATTCACTGTTTATAAAATATTCTGTTCAATATTTTGAAACTAATTTGTTTGAGAGATTTTGCTGGCATAGGAAAAACAGCTTCATCAAATTAATTTCAAAATACTCAATAGCTTACCTGTATAATTATATGAAAATTATGATTCTGGGAATTCAGGATGCAAAGTATAGAATTACTGCTAACGTAAGTGTAAATTGGGTGGAGCCTAGCTAGAAATGTGCGCGGTATAGCTAGAAATGTGCGCGGTATAGCTAGAAATGTGTGCGGTATAGCTAGAAATGGGTGCGGTATATAGCTAGAAATGGGAGCAGTATATCTAGAAATGTGCGCGGTATAGCTAGAAATGTGTGCGGTATAGCTAGAAATGGGTACGGTATGGCTAGACATGGGTGCGGTATAGCTAGAAATGGGTGCGGTATAGCTAGAAAAGGGCAAGGTATAGCTAGATATTGGCGCAATATAGCTAGAAATGGGCGTGTTATAGCTAGAAATGGATAGCTATTATTATCTTATTAATTCTTTGCTTAGTCGAAATCAGGACGGTATTTCAAAATAGTTTTATCCTGACTATATGACTGGACAACACAGAATCTTGTATCTTTCCACTTAAATAAATGAATGAAAGATGGAAAGACAATTACCATAGCGATTGTGTACACTTAGCAAAAAAAATTGTTCTAAGATCGAGAAATTATATTTCAGACTATATTCGGCATTTTAATTTCTTACCCATCCTTGATTCTAACTTGTTGCCGGGAGATCACTCGTACGTTGAAGTTGAAGGAGACTGAAAAAAGAGATTTAGTATTTGACATATTATATAGGCGGCTTAACAAGCAATATGGAATGACAGAAATGGGTATCAATTTGCTTGTTTAGACCTAGTGCCAGAATTGAACATCTTACTATTCTCTCGCACCTCTCTCTCTCTCCCCCCCCCCCTTCTCACTCTCTCCCTTTCCCTTTCCCCTGCCCATCTCCCTGTCGCCCTCCCCGCCCCCTTGCTCTATCTTTCTCTCTCAATTACGTTGATGGATGATACGGCGTGAGCTTAGGCCGTCACTTGCGGGTTACCAGAGCAGCGCAACGACCCCAGGTTTGGTACTCGAGTACGTACGCTAGTCAACCCACGTGGATAGGAAGACAACCGTGAGTAATTACCCGAGTACCTACCCGAGTAGCTTCGAGAGTACCAACCAAAAGTCAACCACAGTGTCCACTGTAGCTAGCCTTTACTGTACATACACTCACGCAATGCACATACCTCCCCATCGTTCACGTAGTTCCGTCGTAAGTACTGTTTCAAACCGCCTCAGTTCGTTCTCCCGAATATTTGTGTTCAGGTACAGCGTAGTCAGATATCGCGAGGGTACGTATGACACCAGAGAAAGACCCCACGCAAACCTCACCTCCGTCCATTCGCTGAATGCACGGGTGATGTACGCACGATCGATAGTGCCAAAACTCGCTGGATCTATGATGTGGTTATTTAGTTTGAGAAAGTAGATTAATCGCCACATTCTTTGACTGAAAATCAATGACAGGAACCGTTATTGGAAAATTTGAAGGATAGGCAATTGATGAATCAAAGATTGTTCGTTCGTTCGTTCGTTCGTTCGTTCGTTCGTTCGTTCGTTCGTTCGTTCGTTCGTTCGTTCGTTCGTTCGTTCATTCGGTTGCTCGCTCACTTGCATACGCGTGTGGTGGTCGTGCGTGCGTGTATGTATGTGTGCGTGCATGCGTTCGTTCCTGTGCAGTGTAATCCTGCGTGCCTGCCTGTGTCCCTGCATGTATGTCCGGCTGACTCTGGCGTTATAATGCAGGATCTAATAGAGAAATCTTGAACATACGTGGGTCTCGAAGAAGGGTTTCCATTTTCGAGTCAAAACCTCAAAGTGTCAAAGTTCAACGTCAGCGAAAGGTAAAACCAATTCTGCCGCGATAACTCAGATTCTATTCAAGGGATCTTGGCCAAAACTTGGTGGGCCATGCGTGCGTGAATGATGTGCTTGCAGTTCCAAGGAAATGCATTGATTTGGGTATTAAACGGTCACTGGTTAATACCAAGTAAAAGAGCGGGATGGGTAGAGTCATATTCGCCGAATTGCTTTTTCGAATACATAGGGCCTCTTCCTTTAATTCCTAATGAGTGACAACATACCCGGTAGATGTAATGAGCTCTGTGAAACCCCCAATATGTACCTCCAGATCAGTGACTGCTGAAAACAGAACAGAAATACCAGTCAACAAGTTACTCCATGAATCGAGTGTGGTATTTACACCCATCCATTCACGCAAGCACGCACGCACGCACGCACGCACGCACGCACGCACGCACGCACGCACGCACGCACGCACGCACGCACGCACGCACGCACGCACGCACGCACGCACGCACGCACGCACGCACGCACGCACGCACGCACGCACGCACGCACGCACGCACGCACGCACGCACGCACGCACACACGCACGCACGTACGTACGTACGCACCGATGAAGCTGGGTTAGATGGACGCTTAATCCATGAATCCATTTCCTGACTCAATCATATGACGTCATAATCAACTGCGCTACGTGTATGTTGACGTCATACTCATGACGTCATGACGTCATGAATAATTCGATTACGCCCGTCTTTAACGCTTAATAGTCCGACACGTTTCATGAATTGTATATCTTTGCTATTTAATAAACATTCTGTTTTGAAACTAATTTGACTGGGCGCTGTTGCTGCCATAGGCTGCCATAGGCAGCAACAGCACTCAGTTCAATATTCAACAGCTTACCTGCATAATTTTCTGGAAATTGATAGTCAGGGAGCTCAGGGATCGATCGATCCCAACACGAGCAAGATGTGGGTGGAGCTTAGCTAGAGATGGGCGGGGCATAGCTAAAACTGAAAAGGGTGGGGCATAGATAAAACTGAAATGGTCCATTGACGAAGCACGATTACGTTTACTCACCGGGAAATCTAAGTCTCCAAGCATGTAGTAGATATATTTTGAGTCGATCATATTGTGAAACATTAATGACGCTGTACAGATGCAAGTTATATTGCCAGCGAGCCTCGAACCATGTGTTCAGTGACGTCAGTCTATAGACACGCCATTCTGTACCCAACACGGTCCTTAAGTTGTACGTATCACGCAGATGCCGTTGCAAGACAGCAGCGCTTACAAGCGGCCATGCCCGGGAATCCACCGGGAATCCGTGGCGTGTAAGAGCGAACCATATGCGCCAACGAGAACTAAATAAAACAAATATATAAAATAAGAAAGACACATTTATAATTTTATATATATATATATATATATATATATATATATATATATATATATATATATATATATATATATATATATATATATATATATATGCGTGCGTGCGTGCGTGCGTACGTGCGTGCGTGCGTGCGTGCGTGCGTGCGTGCGTGCGTGCGTGCGTGCGTGCGTGCGTGCGTGCGTGCGTGCGTGTGTATGCGCGTGCGCGTGCGCGTGCGTATGTGTGTGAAATTGTATCAATATTCGCTATTCAAGCCTGAATATTTTTCTTTGACTGCGTAGAATGCCATGCATAGTTTATGTGTGGCATGTTGTATCGCGTGGATGGATGGTATAACATGAGTTGAGTTTTCCGTTAATGAAACACAATCTGTTGGTCCCAAAATCAAATGTACGTTAAAGGCAGGTCTGACCGTACATCAATATGAGTTACCTACCCGGTTTCTCCAAATAATTCCTCCTGCCGCTGAATGCGTATTGACAGGAAGCTGCAATCCTGGATCGCTGAAACTAATAATACATAATTCATTTAATATAGTGCACTCTCAATTGTGATACAATATCTATTTTCCGTGTGATTGCAAGTGCAAGTACACGCACGCACGCACGCACGCACGCACGCACGCACGCTTGCACGCTTGCACGCTTGCACGCTTGCACGCTTGCACGCTTGCACGCTTGCACGCTTTGCACGCTTGCACGCTTGCACGCTTGCACGCTTTGCACGCTTGCACGCTTGCACGCTTGCACGCTTGCACGCTTGCACGCTTGCACGCTTGCACGCACGCACGCACGCACGCACGCGCGCCTGCGCGCGCGCACACACACACACACACACATATATATATATATAACAAATGACGGTTCTTGCATGGTGCGTCCGGGTCTAATACCTATCCCAGTACATTTAGGTGTTGTTCAGTATTAAAGATCAAAAACATCTCCAGCGATATTTGCACGCGCATTATTCACCACCTGTCTGTGTCCGCTCTGAAGGAATCACACAATGGAGTAATCCGCTCTGTCAATCAAGTATATGACATCATATCCATTTACATCAAATTTAGGCTGATGTCACAATTCATAGTGGCGTATATGGATCCGACATCAAACATTGAAAAGTCAGCCAAGTGCGTGAATTGTATATCTTTAATTGATTTACTATTTAGTAAACATTCTGTTGAATAATTTGAAACTAATTTGACTTGGAGTTGTTGCTGCAATAGGCAGCAACAACCCCAAGTCAAATGAGTTTTAAAAACCTTTAGATGTTACATGTATAGTTATTTTGAAATTGGAATCCTGGGAATTCAGTGTTCTATGTATATAAATGGATCCCACCATGAGCAAAATGTGAGCGGAGCTTAGCTAGAAATGAGTGGGGCATAGCTAGTAATGGATCCTGAGATTCTCCAAGACAATCATGACAGTCCCATGCTACAATTACAGGCACTGTCACTCTAGTCATGGAAAGACACCATTCGTGGCGAGTTCCCCCAGGCAGGATCTCAATCTAATGAAGTATTCACCTGCTTAATTTCAGGAATTTATCACCTTGTTTATGGGGTTATGAGAATATAGATGCAGTGTTTTAAATTGTTTTAAAGAATTTAAATGGTATCCTTCCAAATATCTTTCCTCAAAGGGGACAGGGGGATTATGGCGAAGCTCAAGAAGCATTCTTTGACACTGGAGGGTAACCAAGGCTGGTTAAGGGAACCGGACTGGTCGATTGCCATGGCGGCAATCTTGGATGATATAGTTTTCGCCAAAAGATTTTTCTCTGGAACAGCTAAGCAGATCGAGTACAAATTTAGGAAATAGTATGATGGGCGATCTGCCCCTCACATTTGGTTATGGTCAGTTAATCTCAAAATAATGTCAAAGCAAAATTATGCATTTTGACTCTGTAACCCTTTCACCGACAAATCCCTGTACACTCTTTACAATACAAAACGTATTCTGTTGGATATTTAGAAATTAATTTCACTGGAAGACGTTGCTACCTGAAGCAGCCACGTCTTCAAGTCAAATTAATTTCAAAACATCCAGCATGTTTCCTGCATGTTTGTCTTGAAAATGAGATATGATGAATTCACCAGTTAAAGGCTTAATGTGTTTTGGTACTATTTAACTAATGCTTTGTTGAGCTTTCGAACACGGCATGTCCGAATATGATATGTGACGTTTTACAACTTTTCACAAATGTCCTCCTACATCATTGTGGTGATTGAAGCCAAATGCGAAAAGTTTCTGTAGCGTGATACACCAAATACGCCGAAAATTACATTATTTAAATATTTCTCTTTTAGAATGTTAAAGCATGTACTTCTATGTAATGAAACAAAAAATATATGTTTTAACATTGAAATATTTCTTTCTAACTAGATTAATATGGATTTTTGATTTCAAATTGATTTTTCATATCGGATAAAAATCTTGGTTGTTCTAATTTATATGAAAGGAAATGAGAGAAAGTTAAAACATATACCGGTTCATTGCCCAGATGTATACAATAGAAGCAAGGGTGCGATATATGTGCTTTTTCATTGGCCCTCCAAAATCAGGTGGTTTTCGAGTGAGCGTGGGCTAACGGCCTATATATGTAGTGACCAAAACGGGTGGGTTTTGGTGAACGTCTTTGTACAAGGCGCCCATCAGAACACACTCCTTAAGGCAACTAAATATATGGGCAATTAGGCCATGCCCACTCGAAACCCCGTGACCTGGGAGGACAAATGAAAATGAGCGTCTGTATACTCTCATTACTACTCACGATTCAAAAGTCTAAAAGTTAAATATTCCAACAGTTTAATTTTAAGCCTATTTGGCATGCCTTTAAACAAACATAATATTATGTTCCAAATATTATACATGCAGATTTCCTGATCCATTGCAATTTATGCACTGTAGAGGGGAAGGGGATGGGGGGGGGGGGGGGGTGGGTGGGTGGGTGGGGGGCTGCTGAGGTTAACTGGAACATAATTGATCAATTCGTGCGGCGACCATTCTTGGATGATCTAGTTTTCGCTTAAGGGATTGACTCCAAATTTCGGAAATACATGCAATTAATATGCATAAAATACACAGGACGTATACAACGCACATAAAATGACTTTGTTATTAGAGGGATCCGATCTGTCACTCAAGTACCTGACGTCATAATTGAAATACGTCAATTGCTATGTGGCGGCACAATTAAAATGAGATACATCCGTCATGAATTCGAAATGTCTGTCACGATAGTGTATGAATTGTATGCCTTTGGTGAATAACAACCAGGCTGCTTCTTCTTCTTTTCGATCGCTGGTATCACACTTGGAGGGCCGTTCTCAAGATACCAGGCTGCTGATTGTGAAACAAATTTGACAAGAAATTGTTGCCCCCATAGCTTCACAATATTCAACAACGTACCGGTATAATTACCTTGATTTTGGGACTCTAGGAATTCACGGTTCAGTGACTATGAACCGAGTTCAATTCATCTACGCAGTACATTTCGCTCGAAATGGACGTTTCCAGAGTATCCAAAACTATCCATCTACCAATCTGACGTCATATGACGTCATACTCAGCTAAGCGGCGTGTAGGATGACGTCATAATCATTACGTCATAAATGATTATTAGGCCAGTCTTTAACTCTTGATAGTCCGACACGTTGTACGGATTTTGTTTCTACTATTTAATAAACATGATGTTGAATATTTTGAAACTAAATTGACTGGGCGCTGTTGCTGCCATAGACAGCAACAGCACTCAGTCAAATTAGTTTCAAAATATTCAACAGCTTACCAGTATAGTTTTCCGGAAATTGATAGTCAGGGAGGTCAGAGATCGATCGATCCCAACACGAGCGAGGTGTGGGTGTAGCTTAGCTAGAGATGGGCGGGCATAGCTAAAAAGGAAAGGGCCATTGGCGGGGAGCAACTAGAAATGTCCCCGTCGAAGTGGACTGAAAACATAACTCACAGCGCCAAATAAGAGCAGGGGAGATGATTGGCCGTGGTGTTAGCGCGGTCGATTGGTAACCAGCCGGACCCAGTTCACATCGCGCTCGATTTTCAGGTGATCAGCTGGCTAACTAGCAATCGGTGGAAACATAGGCAATCTCCTTCACTCCTCGTTGCCTCTTTCCACCCACACCAGCGTAAAAAACTGGGACAGTTACCAACAATAGACTGAAATTAAACCAGCCTAGAATGGCGTGAATGGGACCTGGAATAAGGGACTCGATAGATGCCAATCAAACCATTGACTTCTTCTAGATGAAAGTCACACAGTGCTAGAAGGGGCATTGAAAACGCTCGATATGACTAGGGTTAGAGTTAGTATTCCAACATCTCTTCTAGAATCAAAATAAAGAATCAAAGGGATTTGGCGCATTATTATTATTATTATTATTATTATTATTATTATTATTATTTAAAAGAATGAGGGCAGAATGAATATTTCGTGCGCTGCTCCTTAAAGCCTACCTTCACATGTGATGGATTGCACCTCTTTCTGGACAGCCTGCAAAGCTGAGAAATCAATCACCTCAAACATATAACTAGGACTTGTTGCCATGGCTTCTAGCTCAGACGTGTCAGCTCCACTTCCAACACCAATGGCAACAATCTTCACACCTGCTTTCTTAAGTAACATCGCCTCTTCGTATGGTTCGTAACCTTGCGTTGATTCTCCATCTGTTATCACAATAAGGATGTTAGGCGCATTTGGACGATCTCCATTTGTGGCACTGAAAGCACGTGTTCTCACAAATTCAAGGCCCGATGACGTATGGGTGAATCCACTACGCTCATTAATTCCACTAATAGCTCTTAGCAAATCCTGTTTTGTGCTATGCATCTTTAGAGGGAACTCTTGTTCAACCGAGGTAGCAAACGTAACAGCACCAACACGGATAGCGTCCGATCCAATGGTTAATCCGTCCACCATTCTGCGTACAAACTCAATCTGCTGGCGCCATTGAGGTGTTTCGATGCTACCAGATGTATCAATGAGAAATACTATATCAGCAATTGACATTCCACATTCTGCAAATATAATCATACAATTCACCTTTCCAGAGTACCTACCCATCATATGACGTCATAATGAACCACGTAATGTGTACAATGACATCATAATGAATGACGTCATGAATGACGTCGATAAGTACGTCACGAACGCATATTTGAAGACGGTCTATGCGTTGTTGTACAAATTGTTGCTTTTACTATTTAAAAAATATTCTGCTGAATATTGTGAAACTAATTTGACTGGGTGCTGTTGCTGCCATAGGCAGCAACAGCACCCAGTCAAATTAGTTACATACTATTCAACAGCTTCCCTGTATTGTTTTCAGGAAATTGATAGCTATGGCATTTGGGGATCGATCAATCACAACACGGCGAGGTGTGGGTGGAGCTTAGTTGGTGATGGGCGGGGCATAGCTAAAAATGGAAAGGTCCATTCACTATGCAAAATCAATGAATGGATGGATTCAATCTGTTACTCAAGGATCTGACGTCATAATTAACATACGTCACTTGTTACTTGACATCACCATCAAAATGACATAAGTTCGTCACTAAGTCTAAAACGGCTGTCACGAAAGTGTACGAACTCTATGTCTTTGGTGAATTAAAAATTTAATAAACATTGTGTTGAATATTTTGAAACTAATTTGACTGGGATATGTTGCTGCTTATCTCAGCAACAGCAGCAATAAACTAACATTATGAATGATTTTCGTATCTATCCAATTGAATTTAAGGGCTTAATCACTCTTGTATTAACTTTACCTGTGAATGGTCAATCCGGGAAATACCGGCTTCTATGTTGGCCTTGAGAAATGCCCATTTGCGGGCGAAGACAATTTTCGAAAAATCTAACTCTAGAATGACTGGATCAATAACCAAGCATGTCATTCCAGTGGTAAACTTTCCAAAACAATATTCTGTTGTGGTCATTAACTAATCATATATTGACCAGTAACCCTTTCTGGCAATCCTGTCAAAACGGCATCTGCTGTGATCGTCAATAACACCCATTTGCAGAAAGATATTTTTTGTAAATTTATCTGCAAAATTGACAATTTTCTTGCACAATCCTGATCATTAAAGGGTTAATTGATAAGGTTAGCATGCTGAGCGCTTAGAGGCGCTGTTGACACAACAGTTAACATTTCTTTTAAATGAAAACAAGTCCATGCAAGCGATCCTCCAGCCATATCTGCAATACCTAGCATAAGAATACACAGGCACGCACGCACGTACGCATATATATATGCGTGCGTGCGTGCGTGCGTGCGTGCGTGCGTGCGTGCGTGCGTGCGTGCGTGCGTGCGTGCGTGCGTGCGTGCGTGCGTGCGTGCGTGAGTGCGTGCGTGAGTGCGTGCGTGCGTGCGTGCGTGCGTGCATGCATGCGTGCGTATTCTTATGCTAGGTATTGCCGATATTGAATACAGAGTGGGCATCGATGTTCTTTCACTATATTACTGTGCAAATCTTACTTTCTGATGTGGTTGGTGGCGGGGTTGTTGTGGAACACGGTGTGAAGCAACTTCTCTCTTCACTTGCTGGTCCCTGGCACAATGTATCGCTAGCATTTGCTGGAAGATTCGTACACGTTCGCCGCCGGTTCTGCGTGCCATTGCCACAGGACTGACTGCATTCACTCCAGTTACTCCATGGCGACCAATCATCAGCCAGTGTTGTCGGTGGTCCGATTGCAATGTGTGGGAACACTTTTATAAATAAAAAGAGTATTATTCCAGCAAAACCGTATAATCGTAAAAAGAATGTCATCAATAAGAACGAAATTTGACATGATGCTTTACAAGAACTAGTGTCTAACAGCGAATATTCTATTGAATATGAAGTCAGATTATGGTCCGTTGAATGGTATGGTGAATATCGAGGAATGATTTTGGGCTGATTGAGGTAAAACCTATGAAACATCTACTGCTTAGCACATCTTGAATGGGGGAGACTGATGACCTAATTCAGCTTTCCAGAGTATCCATCTATCATCTGACCTCGTATGCCGTCATAATCAGCTCAGAGCGTGTACGATGACGTGACAATCATTACGTCACAAAGGGTTCCATATAGATCGTCATCAAATCTCAAATAGTCCGACACGTTGTATGAATTGTATGTCTTTGTAATTCTTTGCTATTTAATAAACATGTTTTTGAATATTCTGTAAAACAGGCAGCAACAGCACCCAGTCAAACTAGTTTCAAAATATTCAACCACTTACCTGTGTAATTCTTGGAAATTTATAGTCAGGGTGTTCAGAGATCGATCGATCCCAACACGAGCGAGGTGTGGGTGGATCTTAGCTGGAGATGGGAGGGGCATAGCTAAAACCGTAAAGGTCCATTAAGCTAATAGCTTATGTAATCTTGTGGAGTTATTTATTGCAAAGCATCCTTCACTGGAATCGCTAAGTTGCATGGCAAGGGTCATTTACCTATCGTTAATATATCGTTGGATGAGTAGCGTAGCTGCTATAGTGACCAATCAAAATTGAGCGTTTACAAGTTCATTTGTCAACATAACAATATATACGTTTTGACCTCTGTGATGAATCTAGATGGTTATTGCAATAACAGGCCTTTAATAGCCCTATCAGCACATGTTCTCCCGGAGAGATCATATGAAACTTGGATACGAAGCATGAGGACTAGAACAGTGTGCTTTTAAAGACCCAGGAAGATTGATACCATCAGGCATGAGAGTATAGTAATTTGTGTTTGAGTTGTTATGAATAAGGTACTCTATCAATGGGTTGGGCCATATTTACACAATTATCATCATAATCTCCAATATTTCGGATTAGACACTTTCAAACACAACAAGTTTGGAAAATATCGTCACAGTCTAATTAGACATCTGAATTTGCCAAAGGAAGTTTACTAAAGGACATGCTAAACAATATGTTTATCATTGACAACTAAAAATGAGCATTTGATATTTACTAGATTTTGACATGGCCCATCAAATAGTTGGTTGGCATACTCTTAGGCTGATTGAGAGTAAGTAGTAGTAGTAGTAGTAGTAGTAGTAGTAGTAGCGGCGGCGGCGGCGGCGGCGGCGGCAGCAGCAGCAGCAGCAGCAGCAGCAGCAGCAGCAGCAGCAGCAGCAGTAGCAGCAGCAGCAGCAGTATGAGTAGTAGTAGTAGTAGTAGTAGTAGTAGTAGTAGTAGTAGTAGTAGTAGTAGTAGTAGTAGTAGTAGTAGTAGTAGTAGTAGTAGTAGTAGTAGTAGTAGTAGTAGTAGTAGTAGTAATACTTGAAAGTTGTTCGCAAAGTGTGCTGATGATGGCTGATGTAAAGACAACTTGAATTTCCCGGCGAACCATGCTGTTTACGACCAATGAAAAGCTGCTAATTGCTGGATACAATTCTGTAGTGGAGACATCCACATTGGACAGTGCATATTGGACACCTGAATGCGTCATGAAATTAACATCTAATGCAGTCTGCACCAGCACCTGGCGGTATTCCATCGAACTCACGAGAGTCTGTGTGCTGGTATGCTGAAGGAAATACACAAGTCCCCATACCGGTGATCTAGAAGGAACACATTTAATAGCACCAGATTAATGTTCCAACATTACTATTTGTCAGCGAGTTGGCAATCGTATTATTACTGTAATCACGAGTGACGATGGTTGTATGAGAGAGGGAGGGTTGAGGGAATGAACGGGAGGAACGAGGGAGGGGGAGAGAGCAAAAAGGGAGGTGGGAGGTATGGATGGGGGGGAGGGAAGGGAGGGAGGCTGAGAGGGAGGGAGGGAGGAAGAGAGAGAGAGAGAGAGAGAGAGAGAGAGATGGGTGGATGGATGGATGGAGCGTGGTAGGGAGTGATGCTGGAGGGAGGGAGGGAGGGGGGGACAAGTAGAAGGGAGGGATGGAAAGAGGCGGTGAGGTAAGGCTGGAGAGAGAGAGAGAGAGAGAGAGAGAGAGAGAGAGGAATGGGTGAATGGATGGAGCGTCGTAGGGAGTGAGGCTGGAGGGAGGGAAGGGGGAACAGGTGGAGGGAATAGATGGATAGAGGTGGCGAGGGAAGACTGGAGAGAGAGAGAGAGAGAGCGTGAGAGAGAGAGAGAGAGAGGGAGAGAGAGAGAGAGAGAGAGAGAGGTATGTTACAATGTAAGGTCGTGCGAGATGAAAAGAATTTATAACAGATTTTGCATAAAATAAACATAGCCTAACAAACGAGAGGGATGATGGAGGAAGAAATGGAGGGAGATACTGAAAGAGACAACTTACCCGTCTATTAGTATATATTCCTCTATGCCAATGATCGTCACGTTCACAATGTAGGCTGAAATAAAATAAAAATTATTATTGTGTTGTTGTTGTTGTTGTTGTTGTTGTTGTTGTTGTTGTTGTTGTTGAAGTACAACTAATTAATCTATCTGTGAATATATCTCCATACCTAATCGCGCTTTCCATGTTGTCTCCAGTCTCAATTGCAGTATGTGAAAGTCTTCAGTGGCGACGGTGGTCGTGAAGTACACAGAGAAGGCTGCCTCTCTAGGACGCCATGACTGGAAATTGTAGAGTGTTTCTGTGTAGAGTTGATACGCTTCTCCACGGACGCCTATTAGGTTATATACAGCCTGGATTTCTAACACGCTTATCTCAACATGAAAACGCGGATGTTGGATTTCCGTATCAGTACGAACAAAATAAAATAGCCTCCAAACAATTGTTCTGTAGAAATAAGAAGAAGATGTGATTCTTTGAGGTAGCTCTATGCGCACTGATGGAAAATTCCAGTAAACACGGGAGTGCAGGCGTTTATGTAAATAATTTAAAGACTAAATGTGATTGCAACTTTGCAAATATTTTCTCGCTCTGCCTTATGACGCTGTCATATGGTTTCTTTCTGATCCGCCATACGACTCTTGTGTTTATTTTTGAAAATTTACCACTGAAATGACTAGCTCGATAACCGAGCCAGTCATTCCAGTGGTAAATCTTTAAAAATTGTCTTCTCTTGGCTTGCAAATGGACATTCAATAAGAAAATATTTATAATGTATTGTAATTGTAAGCACCAGCACACGCACGCACGCACGCACGCACGCACCCACGCACGCACGCACGCACGCACGCACGCACGCACGCACGCACGCACGCACGCACGCACGCACGCACGCACGCACGCACGCACGCACACACGTATACACGCACGCACGCACAGTATATGTACATGGGATATCCTTGTTATTTTTGTGTAGCTGGTAATGGACCGTTCCAATTTTAGCTATGCCCCGCCCATCTCTAGCTAAGCTCCACCCACACCTCGCTCGTGTTGGGATCGATCGCTCTCTGAACTCCCTGACTATCAATCGCCAGAAAACCATGCATGTAAGCTATTGAATATATTGAAACTAATTTCACTGGGTGCTGTTGCTGCCATAAATTAGTTTCAAAATATTCAACAGAATCTTTATTAAACAGTAAAGACATACAATTCGTACAACAACGCATAGTTAGCCTTCAATTATGCGTTCGTGACGTACTAATCTACTTCATTCATGACGTCATAATGACGTCATCGATTAAGATGCCATCCTACACGTCACGTAGCTGGTTATGACGTCACATGATGGACGGATAAACTTGGAAAGGTGTATCGAGACGATACATTGTAAATAAGTATGTATGTGTGATTGCTGTATTCTGCGGCTGTAGTAGTAGAAACATTCTACAGCTGCAATCAGTCCTTCTTCGCTTTTTCCCACTGTGTCTTGTCCTCAGCTGAAATCCTTAGCTTCCTCAGGTCCATTCCTGACGTGAGTGTACCTAATTCTGTTTTCTTGAGGTCACCTCGTAGCATTCTTAGCAGATTTGTGCAATGACGTCCTCTCCTGGCTCTGTATTTGCTGGCTCCGAGTAGGGCGAATTCCAAGGCTCTCTGTGCTGGTGTGTCTTCTAGCATCCTTAGCATATGGCGAACATGGACCTTCTTTGCTGGGCGACTTTTACAGACAGTGGCCGCGTATTACACATCTTTTATAGTGCATCGTTGGAAATTATGCTCTCTGGCCATCGGTGTCCAGTGATGGTGCGTAGGTGTTTGCGGTGGCAGGCGTCAAGTTTGTCTAGAGCTGCCTCTGGAGCTGCCCAGCTGTTACAGTTATAAATCATCAAGGATACGCAGGTTGCATTGTATAAACGTAGTCTTTTTACCAAGGGCATCTTTGATCTACGAATCCATAGCTTCCAGAATGACTGGAAAGCTATGTTCCCCATGATGTAGCGTGCAGCAATGTCAGCAGTACTGCAAAGCAGTAAGCCCAGGATTGTACTTTTCCTCCATGGTTCTCCGCCACGGAGTGGTTCGTCATTTTCTTTAGTTTCATGCTTTGTAGATAGGTATATGTGGGTGAACACTGTTTTGGTTTCATTCATAAAGAGATTCTCAATTTTTAGTTTGCTTGCAGCTATTGGGAGAAGTTCGTCAAGAGGTTTCTTTTCCTCATCTATAAAGTCCACATCGTCGGCATATTCCATCTCTAGCAGCATGCCTAGTATTGACACCGGGGGAGGGTGGGGGAGGGGTTGGCCTTGCGGAGTTTCCCGCACGGATTTCAATGCAGCAGCCAGGTAGCAGGGGAAGAGCACATGGGATAGACCATCTCCCTGTGGGGAGCCGATTGATGTCTCAAACTCTACAGACTTCACTGACTTGACTCGTACTCTCAGATTGGTGTCTGCAAGCAGTAGTCTCACTAGTCGTAGCTCATCTTCATTGCAACTGGCCTGGCGTAGTACGTCTAGGATCTTTGAGCGTTTAATTGTGTCGAAGGCTCGTGACATGTCAATGCCCATTTTATGGAAATCCCAGTGTTTGGACATGACTACTGACACACGCATGCGTTGAGTCCATACAATGTCTGCACAGCTGCGTCCACCTTTGACGCCACCTTGACATGATCCGGTGAAGTCGTCGATCTTGTCTCGGATGCGGCATAGAGTAACATTGGATAGGATTTTCCATATGCTGTTAAGGAGCACAATGGGCCGCAGATTGGCTAGGGGCGGGGGGGGGGCTTTTTGGGCTTGGGTAGCGCGATAAGGATGCCTTGGCGTACAGCGTCGATGGGAAGGTGGTGCATAAAAGCTGAATTGATTATGTGCGTGATCGGTTTGGAGATAATGTCACATGCATATTTGAATAGTTCATTGCTCATGTTAGCAGGTCCAGATGCACGTCCATTTTTCAGGGCTTTAAGTGCCTTCTCAACCTCTGCTGTATTAATTGGTGTTAGTAATGGACTGGGGTCTCCGGAGAATGGGTGCGAGGGCTCATCATCGTGATCAGTGAACTGATCCTTGAACCATTCTCGAATTGCCTCGGCTTTGCCCTGGTCAGTCCCGATAAAGTGTCCTTCAGAGTTGTGTACAGTTAGTGGTGGTGTGTAGTCAGCAACTCTCAGGGCTCGGGCTGCCCGAAACATTTTGTGGCAGTCATCCGTGGCAGTGATTTCATCTGCTAGGGCGTCTGCTTGTTGGATAGCAAGATCTTTTAAGCGTTCGCTAATGTGGCGCAGAATGTTATTGCGTTCCTGGCGTAGTTTGGTGCGATCTTCGCTTTGGCCACTTTAATAGATGCGCAGACGTAACGCTTTCTGTTCTGCTGACAATTTTACTACGAGAGGGTCGTAAGTATACATAGCTGTTGCTTTTTAGAACACCTATGGAGCTAGTAGCTGATGGTTCCTTAGATATCGCTATTTTGGTTAGGGCTTCGTTTGGATCGGAGCTGACGTCGATGTTAGCTATCTGCTCACCGAGGGCCCTTTTGTATGACATTTGAGTGTCAGTATCGCTGATGAGCTTGGGTAAGTTGTAGGTGACTCTACCCTCTTGCTTGGTATGGCGTTTATACATTAGGTAGAGCTGGTTGATATGGAGGCGTGTTGATGCTCTGAGCGTTTAGCTACTTTAGTCTCTTGAATGCATGTGATGTCGATTTCATAGTGTTCACAATCTGCACCTAAGGTTTGCCTCTTTGATGTTGCAGTCAGACCACGTACATTCCACGTAGCTATGGTAAGCTCCTGGGAAGATTGCATTGTCCGAGGATGTCGATCATAGTTTCTTGTTAGAAGGTTAGACATAGTCAGAGTTGCCTCTGTATGCGGATGTTAGTCCGCAATCCTTGATGACTTAGTTTCCCAACAAAGTTGGTACTTACTTATGTAAATAAGTAGGCTAGAACATACTGGCTTACCTATTGTTTGTATAGTAAGCCTCCTGCTTTGCAATGGTCATGGTTAGATTCCCTGAAAGAAATTGTGAAATTATAAATTTTGATCTAAGTTAGATTTGGTGAGTTTATATAGATAACTATTTTGTATGTAGACCAGGGGCGGATTTAGAGGGTGGGGTGCAGGGGGTCTGTGCCTTTTAACCCTCAAAATAATTATTTTAGCAAGATAATATGATCTTTTGATTTTTTTTAAAATATGGTGTTTTTATACTACTGAGGCTGCATGAAATGTCTTCTAAGGTCATTTAAACCCCGGAGCCCCCGTCTCGAGACAGGACCCTCTCCAACTTGTGCACCCCTCCCTCTACCAAAACCAGTATCTGTCCATGTAGACGATAATTGTTTCACAACACGCTTACATGACAGCATGAACAACTGAACTCAATATATACAGCACAAATCAGAAATAACCTAAAACTTACTGTTGGATATTTTGGAATTTATTTGATTGTAAGCCACTGCTGTCTAAAACAATGGCTTACGATCAAATTAAGTCAAAAATATTCAACAGAACATTTCTTACATCGTGTTCAAAACTATACTAACATATTTCTGTTTTTGCTTTGGGAACATGTTAACGTATTTACGAGCAGTACTGTACCACCTGCATATAATATATACTTGCCCGTCATCTGTCTGGTCCATATCAACGACAGTCGTTCCTCTATCATCCCATAGTCAACAATAGCAATCTTAGTCATGAAGTACATGTGGAACGCATTGGATGCTGGTAGCACTGTGGCAGCTGTGAGAGCAGTCACAGTGTAGCGCTGATGCAAATTCCATCTAGTCAGAGATGCGGTCAAATGTGTGACATAGTTTGTTTGACTACCAGGTTTGAGTGTGACAGTCTCGCCATTATGACGTACGATGTAGTAAACACCGAACCGCTCCTCTCTGAATAAGAGACACATTTATTTATGTTTTATCTTCTCTAGAGCTTAGGAAGTATTAATTTCTGGCATATTGGTGTGAGGGGCGTGGGACCTTTAAAATATTAGATTTTACTTAACCCCGCTTGTGTTAGCTTGTTGTTATAATGGTAACACCGCCTCTGTGGTAGTATTGAGGTATGTCTATTTGTAGGTTAACAGAAGACTATTTTTGAAAATTTACCACTGGAATAACTGGCTCGGTAACCGAGCCAGTCAGTCCAGTGGTCAATTTCCAAAAAATAGTCTTCTCTTGGTCTACAAATGGACACTGACTATGCAAAAATTTAGATTTCCTATCCGTTCTGACTTTCTTTTCATCAAAGATTTAATTCTCTCGGATGGATACATATCCTCGCGCATAGAATGTTGGAATAGGCAATAAAAGCAAAGGTTACAATAAATAGGCTATGTGGATTCAGGCTTGGCTGATATGGGAAATGGCACCGATATTGATGTTTTATGGAGGCGTATTGCTATTTGCTGTGTCAAGAGCGCATTAAAGCGCTCAAAATACTAATTATTTCAATTAACCATTTAATTACCAATACTTTTCAAGGAAATTTTGATTTTTGTAGCCAAAGAGAATAGTTTTGTAAATTTATAACGAAAATTTAGAAAAAAGTAGATTTCTGTTATCCGTCAAATGGACATTCATCAAAAGTCTAATGGTCAAGAAAATTCAAATTTCTGCTTAGCCAGTGTCCAATACAGACCGAGAACAGTATTTTTGAAAACTTATCACTGGAATGATTGGCTCGATTACCGAGCCAGTCATTCCAGTGGTAAATTTTCAAAAATATTCTTCTCTTAGCCTGCAAATGGACATTTCTTCAAGATCACCGCGGAGGTCGTTTCTTACCAACTTGACCATTAAAGGGTCAAGTTGACATAAGAGGAGTTAAAGGAGCACATCTAATTCGATCAAAACCAACAAGAGACAAAAAGCCCGCCAGAGGTTTGTCAGATGCAATGAAAAGACGGTGTCCAATCCATTGAATAAAACGTTAAAGATTAAATGAGGTTGCAACTTTGCAAGTATTCTCTCGGTATACCTAACGATGTATAGGCTACAATTGTTGAATATTTTGAATGTTTATTAAATAGTAAAGACATACAATCCGTACAACTAGACCTGTTATTGAGAGTTTATGACGGATTAAACAGCGTTATTCAATGACGTAATTGATTGTAGCGTTAGCCTACATGTGATGTAGCTGATTATGACGTCATATGATTGAGTGAGAGGCCGGATCCATCAATTATAGCGAAATAAGAATCAACTGTTGCAATGGGAAGTTAGTTACAGGATTGCTCAATGTACGTACGTTATCTCGAAAGAAACAATCGTATTTTTCAAGAACAATGGACCTTCCAGAGTAATGCCTTCATATGACGTCATAATCAGCTAAGCGGGGTACAGAATGACGTCATAATCATTACGTCATAAATGATTATATTCTCTCTGGTTGAGCTGGCCCGTCTTTAGCTCTTTATAGTCCGACACGTTGTAAGAATTGTATGTCTCTACTATTTAATAAACATGCTATTGAATATTTTGAAACTAATCTGATTGGACGCTGTTATTACGTGTTTCGATTGTGATGTCAGCCTACATGTGACATAATTGATTATGACTTCACGTTATGTTACAACTCATTCTATAATACTGTAAATTTATTTGTTACTCTGCTCCTCCTTTGTTAACAGATAAATCGTGTCCTGCCTCTCTTCCTTTACATTCAGTCTGTCAGAATTTGTATAAATATCAGCTCAGAATAATGATACACGCAAGTAGATGAGCAATGTGACACTATGGACCTTTCCATTGTTAGCTATGCCCCGCCCCTCTCTAGCTAAGCTCCGCCCACACTTCCGGCGGCTCGTGTTGGGATCGTGCAATCCCTGAAATCCCTGACTATCAATTTCCAGAAAACTATACAGGTAAAATGTTGAATATTTTGAAACTAATTTGACTTGGTGCTGTTGCTGCCTAGCGCCCAGTCTAATTAGTTTCAAAATATTCAACATCATGTTTATTAAATAGTAGAGACATACAATTCTTACAACTTTTTAAGAGTTAAAGAGTCCCCCCCAACCCCACCCGCCCCGTATAGAATCATTTATGACGCAATGATTATGATGTCATCCTATACGCCGCTTAGCTGATTATGACGTCATATGACGTCAGTATGACGTTATATACTCTGGAAAGGTACATTAAGTAACTCTTTCATGAGGAAGCTGGCCAAAACCGGCCTCTGTAGTGATATTGGGGGATGTCCATTTGCGGGGAAAGGGAATACGGTTTTAGAAATCTTACAACTGAAATGACTATAGCTCTCTAACGAGCCCAGCCATTCCATTAGCAAACTCTCAAGAATTGTCTTCTATTGGCCTACAAATGGATATTTAGTATGAAAATATTTTGATTTTTGTGACCAAATTTGCTCATTAAAGGGCTAAACCACGTAAATGGGGGACCTATAGTTGTCTTGAAATGGAGACATTTGGAATTTTAAGGATTAAAGAGTTAAATCATTGCTCCCAATAATCAACTAGTATATTCAATGAACAAATATTGATTTCGTATGCAATGATTTAAAAGCAGTGTCTAAGGGGCTGCACATATGTTGAAAAGTTGCAATGAATTTGCAACCAGCTTTTGGGATGAGTGAACAGAACATGTGCTTACAGTAACATAACTAAGCAGATGTCCGCTGACCGCAGGATCTGGCAGTTTTATATCAAGAGAATTTCACATGATGCACAATCCATTTATTGAATCAAGATAGCCTTAACCCTTTAATGACTAAATTTCTTCGAAAAATTAAAATATTTACTTATTGAATATCCATTTGCAGGTTAAGAGAAGAGTATTTTTGAAAATTTAACACTGGAATGGCTGGCTCGGTTACCGAGCCAGTCATTGCTGTGATAAATTTTCAATAATGGTCTTCTCTTGGCCTGCAAATGGGCATCCCTCAAGACCACTACACAGGCCGGTTTGGGCCAGGTTCGGCATGATAGGGTTAAATAGCTACAATGCTTCATAGATATACGTACCTGTGAAGTGTATATACTCGCTCGAGCCAACCAACGCTGATTTCAATAGTCGATACTAAAATACGAAAGGTTTACAAGTTACAAACTGAGAAGATGGTCGGATGAATACATGTATGCTGTTGAAATTTTTATAATAGCTAGTGACGTGGCATTTATTGTCTATGTGACTAGGTCCGCTATTGTGTGTCTTGAGCGTGGATGACTAGAGTAATTTTTGCTAACTTATTATTAAACAAGGTCGAGCGAGGGCGCTACCTTCCATCACTGGAGTGAGCGAAGGACCGACCAATAGATCGAACATCTGATCGACCGACGGACCGACCGACCGACCGACCGACCGACCGACCGACCGACCGACCGACCGACCGACTGATTGACTGACTGACCGACTGACCTACCAACCGACCGACTAACAGACTGCTTGACCGACTAACAGACTGCCAGGGTGGCTGACTGAATTATCAACCAACCAACTGACCGACCGATCAACCAACCCAGCGACCGACTGACCTAATGATTGACCAACCGATTGATCGACTGAAAGACTGACTAGACAAACCGATTGCAATCAATCAAACGTGGATACACAGACTGACCAACCGACCACCAGCCCGCCAACCCAACCGCCCGCCCGAACGCCCGAACGCCCGAACGCCAGCCATCCGGCCAGCCAACCGGACAGTCAGTCAGCCAACCAGCCAGTCTTATACTAGTTGAGTTGCAAATAAAAAATATTTCTAAGTGACAATGAATTGAGAAATAATCCACTAAAATATCACCTATACTCATACCTTGCACATTGAGAATCTGAGCCCATGTTCTTCTTATAGCTGACGTCATATTCAGAACATCACCCTTGCGTATGTACTCTGCAAAGTAGTCTACATGGTGATTTGCACGCACATACAGCATGTCCACGCTGCCGCTATATACCGTATATCGCTGTCCATTTGCACTGGTCAAGTTTCTAACAGCCTGGCAGATAACCTCCGATGCAACACGCATCCCTCGAGTGTCAAGCGTCAGAGTAACTTGAGCATCGTATACAACAAAGTAGATAATCTTTGTAACGACCTTTCTTTGCCAACTGTAACATAACATATTAGAGTAATGGATATATTCGTGCTGTCACTCAAGAATATGATGTCATAACCAATTACGTCATGTGTTGGCTGGCGTCACAATCAAAATTCCCAATGAATGACGTATCTAGCTGCGACAGGAACATTGAATAGCCCGTCAAGTTTACGAATTATATGTCCTTCCTATTTAAGAAACAGTCTGCCATAGGCAGCAGCAGCAGCAGCACTCAGTCAAATTAGTTTCAAAATATTCAACAGCTTACTTGTATAGTTACATTAATATTTGTGATTCTGGGAATTCAGGGTTCGCTCGATCTCAAAACTGGCTAGGGTGGGTGGAGCTTCGTTTTTAATGGGTGAGGCATAGCTAGAAATTGACCCTTCTTTTCCAGAAATGCTACTGCTACTGCTATTACTACTACTACTACTACTACTACTACTACTACTACTACTACTACTACTACTACTACTACTACTACTACTACTACTACTATTACTATTACTATTACTACTACTACTACTACTACTACTACTACTACTACTACTACTACTACTACTACTACTACTACTACTACTACTACTACTACTACTACTACTACTACTACTACTACTACTACTACTACTACTACTACTACTACTACTACTACTACTACTACTACTACTACTACTACTACTACTACTACAACATCATTTTTCCGTAACTAATTGAAATGACCTACCTGATGGTATGTATGCTATATTCTTGTGAGCTGACGATATACACTTGTGCATTAGCTGTGAAAACAAAATATTTGAAGGTGAACAAGCCAAGTATATTTGGAAAATGTGGTCTGCAGGGATTCAGCAGGCAGACAGTTAAAGTATAAAAGATGTTTCGTACTTGGTGGCTCAGTTTCAAAAGATTAACTAGTACGAATCTGACTCTAGCAATGATGCAACTTATGTAATACCAATACCGGGGTGGGGGTGGAGGTGGGGGTGGGGGATGGGTGGGGTGGGGGGGGTGCGGGTGGGGGGGGGGGTGCGTGAGTGAGAGCGTAACTCATTAGATGGTGTGTCGAGCAGCGCTTCATCTGTGCGTGCCATTGGTGTTAAAGGACAATTCCGGGATTGGTAAAAGTGTACTCTATTTGAAAGACTATTATATGACAAACATATTGGATCCTAAATAAAAACAATAGACACACAATACGAGTAATTATACCATCGCAAACAAGGGATTATTTTATCTCCCGGGCGGCGCCATTTTCTTGCAGCGAGAGTGAGATTTCACGAGATCCTGACGTCATCTCCGCACCAACGCTATCTTTGCCGAGCACGAAGGCTGTACAGTAAACATGTATATGTATGGAGGCCTAACATGTGCTAATTTGTAATCGTTAGGACATTGTCCAGTTAAGCTAGTAAGTTTTTCAAGTAATTCTAGTATCCGAAGTCGGTGGGGAATCGTTAACCCCTAGACCGCTAAAGCATAGATTTTCTCTATCCTATCAGAATGTGTTCATTTTGGTAACAATGTTGCTGTGAGTCATTTCTGCGCATGACAGCAACACGTTTCAGCAACACTTTTTCCAAAATGTACCCCCGGCACTATCTCTGTAAGTAGGCTATTACGCATTTTACACCATGCGATAAGGGTTAAATGAAGTGGCACACTTGACACGTGCGTATTGTCAAATTACTCAGCCGACTCAAGATACCGTTATAGCGTGTGTCGCTGGCAGTATATCTATTCCAAGAAAACATATGCTATGATAATATTGCCGGAACCACAGACCAGATTGTAATAATTCTGATACCTACATGCAGCTGCAAATTCGAAGATTTGTCCAATGCTAGGGATGTTAGAATCGGCCTAGTGGGTCAAAAGATACACTCTGCGGGAAAAACTAAGCCAACAAAATTTCAAACAAAAATTTCAGAATGCGCTCTATCCATCATCCCAAATCAGAATGAGTATTACAGCTACAATGACAGAATTTACTGTGCCGAAGCTTTACAATGTTATCACATAACGGGAAATATTCCGTCAAAATATCTTAATTATTGAAATTACTACAGCTTGCCGGGCAACATTGATCGGCAATGAAAATTCCCAGATTTTATGTAAAATGTTAATTCATTTGGTTATATCTCTGGCAATATTTACGTGAACAGAATTATAATTGGCCAGGCAAATAGGCATTTCTTTCAGCTTTAGGCACACTCCAATTTAATGGTAATACGCAAAGATAGAGTCTGCGAGACAAAAATCATCTCATGCTGAATTTTACCAAAAAATTATAACATATTCTCAGATCGTATCTTGGATGAATAATTGTAAAAATATATACCAGTCTTTTGAACCTCTTGTCCGATATTAACATCCATTATATCATATGTACCCCGAGGTCGGCACCTATTTAGAGATCCTAGAAACATTGGAATCGCTTCAGCGGTTCGTTTGCTAATATCATCTACGTATACTTCCTTAAAATATATACACGCACCTATTGGCCTCACTCCTCCTGTCATGGCAATAGCGGTGGTGCGGGGATAACGCCTCTAGAGGCGATTAAATGGCAGCGCCCAGATGTGAGAAAAATTGTCAATTTTACCGACTTTATCTAGCAATAGTTGGTTACGCTATTTCTGTCTGGTTATTATTCTGGCGCAATTTCATCAAACATGTGATAATCTTTCAAATAAAGCACACTTTTTATTATCTCGGAATTGTCCTTTAATGTATCAGTGAGTGTTCATAAAGATCTTTCATTGAAATTAAAATTAAACAAATGGTTTATTATCATTACGCGTTATTGCTATATTGTTGACAAGGATTCTGTGATTCGGTGTGATTTAAAAATTGTCATCTATCCATGAAGTTAATGCTGGTGATTAACAACGTGCGAACATATGAGATACATTGAATATTAGAACACATAATGCCTTCATAGTATGTATACGTATATATATTTACCTTTCCAAATCGTCTCTAATTGACGCTGCCATGTTGTCATTAGAGTTTGCCATTCTACTAATAGGTTGTTCCTCAATCCGGTTAACACGTCCTGATTAAGTACACCCTGAATGTTAATCTCAATGCGACTATTGTAACTAAAGACCTGACCAGTGTGGAAAGTGTACTGAATATTCGTGTCTGCTTTTGACACATTCATTCCAGCCACCATCCGCTCATGTGAAGGAGCAAGCGTAATGTGACTGCTCACAATGCGGCCACTCGATGACCACACAATGTATCGAAGACGAGTAGCCATTTGTCTGCAAAACACGAGGCAACAGATGATGATGACGACGACGCCGACGCGATGGCGCCGGCGGCGGTGGCGGTGGCGGTGGCGGTGGCGGTGGCGGTGGCGGTGGCAGTGGTGGTGGTAGTAGCGCATGCGCCAGCGGCGGCTGCGGTGGTGGTGGTGGTGGTGGTGGTGGTGGTGGTGGTGGTGGTGGCGGTGGCGGTGGCGGCGGCGGTGACAGTGGTGGCGGCGGTTATGGTGGCCCTTGTGGTGGCCCTTGTGGTGGCGATGGGGGTGGTGGTGGTGGCGGTGGCGGTGGCGGTGGCGGTGGTGATTTATACCAGAAGCTTGCTTTGGGGAAATTATTCAACACTTTTCGTGCATTTTTGTTTTGAAATTGAGACACTGATATTTTAAGTGTTCAAGGGTTAAGCAATTGCTATCTTTGGCGACCACTTTTGATTTTTATGGCTCATGATTTGTGCATGGGTGGGGCTGGGGTGAGAAAATCGTTGTAATATGGATTAACCTTTGAACGTACCCTTTTAGAGTCAGTGCCTCTTCACGAAACACGATTTCCACTCGGACATCTGTAAAATATAGGATAACAAATTATACAAATCTGGTTTACTCTGGTCAGCAATTTGGCAGAGAAACTAATCAACTGACAGACCAGCCTACCTACATACCGATTTATAATAGCTCCACAGATACAACTAGTCAAGCGCTAATGACTTTAGCTGCAGCAGTATTTGTCTATTACCAACAGATAGACAACAGATCGCTCCATCGAGAACTCGAGTCGCGAGTCCAGTAGAAAATTGTAAAATGCAGGTTTTGTGAAATGGCATTTAGAAACACTAAACAATGACCAATACCTACATACAACCTACAGTACAGCTCAGCAATAACATAAACCTGCTGAATATTTTCAACTTATTGGATTGCAAGACATTGCTGCTTCTCTTCCAATGAACCGTTCCAGTTTTAGCTATGCCCTTCCCATCTATCTAAGCTCCACCCACACATCGTTCGCGTTGGGATCGATTGATTTCTGAACTCTCTGACTATCAATTTCCAGAAAACTATACACGTAAGCTGTTGAATAGTTTGAACAGCTTCAAAATATTCAACATCATGTTTCTTAAATAGCAAATATATACAATTCGTACAACGTGTCGGACTATTAAGCGTTAAAGACGGGCTTAATCGAAGCAGTCATGACGTCATGATTATGAAGTCATCATACACATCGCGTAGTTGATTATGACGACTTATTATTGAGTCAGTAAATGGATTCATGAATTTAACTATGTCTAAATATTAAACAGAACATTTCTTGCATTGTGTTCAAAATTGCACGCACTAACATGCTTTTATTATTGTTTTGGAAACATGTTAAGTTATCATTGATCTGTACTGCACATATAGCCTCCTCTATCTTCCTCTAGTCAGGTAAACTCTATGTGCAAACACCATTTAACCCCTAGCACTCTGATGTCAGATTTTTTAATTTTCAAATTAAATTAAAATGATGAACTGCTGTTAATTTTTCAACAAATTTGGTGGAAGTTGGTGCTGTCGTAGACAGCAACATCGTCCATCAAAATTAATGAAAAATGTACACCAGTTTCTTTGCTATTGACACAGTAAAGCTAGAATGTTGACAGTGGTGTGGTACGGGTTAACATTACATGAATACCATCGAGCTGTTTGTTTGACAGTTGTAATGCATCAAATCTAATTATGATCACGTACATGTATATATCAGATCGTCTTTGAATTTTACTTCCAGTTTAGCTGCAACTCGCAACTAGTATAATCTGTAGGTGGGTGTGTCGGTCTGTTAAGGTTTCGACATTTTCCGACAAAACAGCTAATAATGTGTCTCACTTGTTTCGTTTTGTTTACTGTTCAGTATAAACGGTCATGAAGCAAACATGCATACGCATTCACTCTTTGGAACCGAAACCAACAAATATACAGATACATGCTAAACACATAAATCTAAGACTGCAAATATGGGGGTAGGGGGGGGGGCACATCGAAAACTTTAATGAAAATACTTTACAATGAGATTATAATATATTGAAGCTAAAATCTCCACTTCTCTCAATGAATCGCTATCGTTTTGTGTCAAAATGACACATGGGAGAGCGTTCTCTTGGGCATTGCACACACAACCCAACATGGATAAGTTGTCTATGAAATTTTAATTGCATTTCTTGTTAATCCTTGACACGTAAGCTAGTTCAACCATGATAATATGATATTATGAGGGAAAAGATGTGGGCGAGCCCCAGACTCGGTGCTTTTGGAAGGTCATTTGCACAGTCGCAAAAATCAAAACAAGGTCATAATGGTGACTTTGAGGAGTATGCGAAGTGTTGCTGAATGCTGCAAGCGCCCAACCGTCGACAGCCACAATAACTACGCGGATGGAGACTTTTCTTTGTATCTTGCAAACAGGATACGCCTAGAGAACGCAGCGCAAGAGGTTCGTGCATAGTGTATCAATAGGAACCTTGTCATATATCTGCATGTTTGGAGCCAGTCCATGGCTGTGGATGCTTGTAACAGGAGGCGGGTTCCCACATGGTACATATGCGAGGTAAATACTGAGAGATTCCCGATTTCACTAAGACCATGGAGAGGGAGACAGTCGGCTGATTCTTCATTCGAGTGAGCAAACCAGTGGAGGGTATAAACGAGTGCTGGACATCTGCAGAGGTACATAGGTCATGTTGCTTTCGGTGTACTTTATAGCCAAATGCAGCTGACATATGAATGGTTCTGAGGACGGCAAATAACGGGAAATCCGACACAATAATACAATATATAATAGACTTGCACAACCTCTGAGGTCTGCACGACTTCATTATTTAGCCGCTACGAAAGTGTCGTCCTGGAAAACCGTCTAGAATCAAGCATTGTTTACCAAAAAGAGGTTGCCGTAAATGAGGACTCACACTGATTGAATAGTTTGTGTGTGTTACATGTACAGCAGACCCAAGCTTGCCAGCATCCAACACCTTGGTGAGGCTATAATGCGTCTTGACTTGTTACCCTAACCAATGATGCTCGGATGCTGGACACCGCACATGCCAACCACCGGACAAAAATCGGGCCACATGCAGACCATGAAGATATAGCTATAACACCTCATTCACACATAGGCCAGGGGGATGAATCAGCTTCTTTAAAGCTGTCTAGACACGGCTTCTCCTATTCCAGATGCCTATCCAGAACCAGTGGCACGTGGCAGCATATCACAGTGCGTGCTTGCCCGATGTACAAGTTGCTTTTAAAAGAACCGTAATGGACATATGCCGTTAGATGTGAGTCAATCGACTGCGGCAACCCAGCTGGCCAATAGACGTACTTATGCTTCGGAGACTCTATTTACATTCATACTCTGATCTAGTTGGCTAGACACATCACACATATGCATACCTAATGCATAATGTAGCCCAAGGGTGTTTATAAATATACACACGTCTGTGGCATTCACCCATATCTTTTTAACAAGTCATATCAGTGATTGATCTAGCATGCATGCCAAGCATTAACACAGTGTATCAGGTACCAGCAGCGTTATACAGGAATTCCGGCTCTGTCAACCATATTTGTTATTATTGGTAATTGTCCTGTAAACTAAATTGCACACCCAAGTTTCTTGGCATGGGGAATTATTAAAAAATTGAAACATTCTTATTGGAACACACGTGGCACAATACATTGAGCTCCTCTGGTACGCTGTGTCCTCTGGGAAATGGTTTTGGTTTTTCCTGTCTAATTTTCGTTTACATTTTAATGGTGGTCAAAATTGTAATTTCAATCTTTTTAAATGATCTTGAACAATCTATTTTTAAATGCTAGAACTGATCCGCTAGAATATGAATTCTACATATAAAATTTATAGATCAATCAACTATCTATTGTCTCTTAACATTTATGATTTTGTAACCTTTTCATATACACTAGTCTTTGTGTACTCACACATGCTCATGGCATTTAGATGGAACACGGAATACAGCCGAACCTGCCGTATGTGACCACCCCTGAGGCACGAATGTGTGGTCGCTATTGACGGTTAGGTCCTAAATGGAGGTATCCATTTCTACCTATACGGGGCATTCCTTAATGGAGGAATCCAGCTTTAGCTATGCCCCACCCATCCATAGCTAAGCTCTAGCCTATGTATATGACGTCATTATCAATTACGTCACATGTAGGATGACGTCGCAATCTAAATACGTAATGAATGACGTATCTAGATTCGTCATGAGCGTTGATAGTCCCTCAAGTGTAGCTAGCCTACAAATTGTTTGTCTTTAGCCTTCAATAAACAGTCTATTCGATATTTTGAAACTAATTTGACTGGGCGCCCAGTCAAATTAGTTTCACGATATTCAGAAGCTTATCTGTATACTTAAATCAAAATTGTGACCTTTAGAATTCAGGATTCAAAGTATATAGATCGGGAGGGGCATACCTAGTAATGAACTACTCTGTTACCTTGCCAGACAACCTCTAATTGATCTTCGAATTCAGTCGTGTCATTTTCGTGTATAGCGCCCTGTATCAATAGTTCGTAAGTAAATCTCGCTCTCGTGAGCCCATCATCAGCCAGGCCGTCATTACCAAGGCTGTACACTGAGACATTCAAGTTATTCAATTCAAATAATGATGTGATGTATTGGAGGCTCAGTTCAATTAGCGAGGATGAGTTGGTAGAACTATTAATGCCAGGCACCAATCGGTAATACACCTTCATCAGTTCACGGCTGGAATTCAATTTGCAAACATAATTACAACATTGTTCAAAGGAACTAAGCTTTAAGCATGTTGCCAACATTTTCCTATTTTACTTTGTATCCGTTTAATGCTGAGAATTTACACGGTGTGCAATGCGGCGAGTGGTCGTATTGCCAACGAAGTCCAATATGACACAGCAAAGAACGTAAATCAGTGCAATGGGAGGATTTGACTTGTCATTCAAGTATATAACGTTATGATCAAGATAAGTCACCTGTTACCTGACGCTACAATCAAATGACGTAGATCCTTCCAGAAACTAGCAAATGTTCGTCACGAAAGTGTTTAAATGTTATGTCTCTTGTGAATTTACAATTTAATCAACATTCTACTGAATATATTGAAAACAGGCAGCAAAAGCACCAGTCCAATTAGATTCAACCATTCAACAGCTTATTTGCATAGCTACCTTGAAATTGTGATTCTGGGAATTCGTGGTTCGCTGTGTTAAAATCGATTCAGATGCGGGTAGAAAGCGTAAGAAACCTAGCTAGAAATAGGCGGGTAAGCGCTAGAAATGGGCGGAGCAGAGCTATATAGAAATGGGCGGGGGAGGACTAGAAATGGACGAGGCACAGCTAGCAATGGATCTTACTATTGGTAACACTCTTCGCTCTCATTGTTAAGTATCTGCTGTTTCGGGTTCAAATCCCCAAACTTTTAACTCTTGAAGTGTCAATGTCTAAATTCAAAGAGAACTATGAGGAAGGCTCATAACTACTTTGAAAATAATTCGACTGGAACCTGTAGCTGCCATAGTCAGAAATTGGCACAAGAGGATTTAAAAGATATGTAATGATTTAAAGAAAAGCTCACCGCATCGTCTAATGGCTATTCTGCTGATTTAAACAATGAATGACACTGCATATTGTATCAGACCACCAAAGAAGGATATTCCGGCTTTAATAGCTAAGTGCCGATACATTTCCCCATGAATGTTTCCATGATTTATCTTTCAACCAACCACAAAAACCCTAAGTTTCCCGCCACGATTAATAGATGACGGACTAAGTTTAGCTGTATGAATTGTATGTCTTTACTATTTAATACGCATTCTGTTGAATGTTTTGAAACTACTTTGACTGGGCGCAGTTGCTGCCATAGGCAGCAACAGCACCCAGTCAAATTAGTTTCAAAATATGCAACAGCGTATTTGTATAGTTTTCTGGAAATTGAGACTCAGAGAGTTCAGGAATTGATTGATACCAACACGGTAACAGTGTGGGCGGAGCGTAACTAGAGATGGGCGGGGCATAGCTAAAACTAAACTGGGCTCCTCCATTAAAGTAATGCCCCGGGAAGTGAATGATATGAAATCTATATACCATAATATATCAGTACGATACGACACGTGAGATGAGATTAGCATTCCTTTAGCCCTTTCATGGAGAATCCGGCAAAAATCGCCATCTGCACTGGTCTCCAGGAATGTCCATTTTAAGGCCAAGAGAAGATTACTTTTGAAAATTTACCGTTCGACTGATCGGCGCAATAACCGGGCCAGTAATTCCAGTGGCAAATGTTAAAAAATAGTATTCTCTTGCAAATAAACATTCAATGGGCAAATATTTTGATTCTCTTTACCAAATTAGCCAGCAAAAGGTTAATGAATGTTATGAATTGGGATATAAGCTTGCTTAAGTAATATATAAAGGGAGGTTTACATACCCGGATTGATCGTAGTATTGTTCTGATTGATAGATCTGCATCTCATCATTCATTACACCTGTAAAAAGTAAAGGTTGAGAAATATTAGCATTGGATCTATAGACACAGTGTGGTATGTTTGCTGTGTAATATTACTGTCTTTGTGTAGGTATGATGATGATGATGATGATGATGATGATGATGATGATGATGATTATGACGACGACGACGATGATGATGATGATGATGATGATGATGATGATGATGATGATGTACTGTATTATGCAGCTGTAGTACGAGAAACATCCTACAGCTACACTCAGTCCTTCTTCTCCTTTGACCACTGTGTCTTTTCCTCAGCCAAGATATTTATCTTCCTCAGGCCCATTCTTGATCTGCATGTACCGAACCCTGGTTTCTTGAGGTCACCTCGGAGCACGCTTAACATATTTATGCAATGGCATCCTATCCTGGCTTTGTATTTGCTGTCTCCCAGTACGGTGAATTCCAAGGCTCTCTGCGCCGGTGTGTCTTCTGACCTCGTTATCACATTGGTTGGTGAGCGGGCGGCTTCTTGGACTTTACAGCCTTGATCTAGTGCATCGATGGGAAGATGGTAAATAACGGTTGAATTGATTAGGCGCGTGATCGGTTTTGAGATAATGTCGCTTGCATATTTGAACAGGCCATTGCTTATGCCATCTAGACTGGATGCACGTCCATTTTCATGGCTTTGAGTGCCTTCTCAAATTCGGTTGTTTCAATTGCGTATGTCTATTTATTATTATGTAAACATTCTGTGTCCGCCAACCATACTTAATTTACATTTTGCACACGACTTCAGCCAGTTATGCGATCGGCTCCCCTATACTTTGATGTTATCAAGAACATGATTGACAATCATCTAGTAAATATTGCCTTAATTTGTCATTCACTTGTCTTTCTAAGAACAGCTAAGAAGGCTAATCGGAAAACAACCTGTCTTATGATGGTATTCTCGCTTGCCTGTCTAGAGTACGCTATTGGGAGTATGTCTGAAGAGGACAGGTTCCATGATTGGTTTATTAATTGTAGTTAACTCCATTTTTGACTAGGTTGCTAGCAGGTTTCCTATTATTTCGATAGTCACATAGACTGGGGTCAGAAGAACCCCGATACTCCAGCTCAGGAGCCACGACCATCATTATGTTAAAAATTATCAGCGTCTATCATAAAATATCTGGACATGTTCTCAGAAGAAATAACATTATGATCATTGTTTTCTGGGCGTAGAACAAAACTACACAAATAGTTCTTAAAATCTACCATTTTGAAAAAACAATTATTTGGAAAACCATCAGATTTTCTTAGGTACTCCTAATAAACGGCCATTCAAAATTCTCTGTCGCATTCTTTGCCATCTCTTCCATGCCTTATAGATCAGCATACAATAAACTATAGAACACAGTAATATAGAAAATGTGTTATCTTTCTGGGATGTAGAAATTGTTTGTGTGTAGCTTTCGTGACCATCTCGGTTAGGTCTTTAACACTGACGAAATGACCGAGACGGTCACGAAAGCTACATGCAGACAATTTGTACATCTTGGAGTTGTAACTAATTTTCCTTATTATGAATCATCCTGTGATCGGGAGCAACAATTTTGAAAATAACCTACACATTGTTCATCCTATCAATAAAACCTCAATCTGCTAAGTTGGAAATGAATGGAAATTCGGAGAGAATGGCATATCGTGGAGTGACATTTAACTAGAGAGCAACGCAGAAGCATCTAGGTGAAAAATGTCAATGATCAGGCGTCCAGAGAAAGCCATTGGTAAATGTGTTAGGTTGATGAGACGGATCCTCTCGAAAGACTAGGTGGGCAATGCTCGCTTTACACTTGAGCACAGGATGACTGGCTGGGGATCGGTGGCAATGACTATCCTCCAAGGTGGACAATATACAGAATCAAAACCTGGACATCATGACCGGGATTGGGATGGATGGTGTCTAAAATCAATTCCCATTAATGACTAGGACTCAGTTGTAGAGCTAAAATATGCAAATGATAGAATGATTCTTAAACAGTATACGAAATTTTACAATCTGAGCGGAGAAAACCAGTGTAATCCCCGGTCCAAGAGCCCGATGAGCTTCGTTCATAAGGTACAGAAAATGGCAGAATCACCAGGGATTCTACCACATGACAGCGGCAACCTCGAAATCGTATAACAGCTGCCCACTATAGAATCGACTGTCCTTCCTGTCATCAGAGGAACGATCACACGAATAATATCAAAGAATTCATAAAAGCCATAACTATTGGCATGAGTGTGCAGATTTACCCCAGCAACATATGTATCACGGTGTACACGGATGGGTCCGATAAGGAAGCACTCAGAGATTGAGGCTATGGAGTCTATATGCATTGGCCAGATGGTACTACACAAGAGGCTGCAGGCGAGTATGACTCACACTGTTAGGCTGAAGCTACACGCCTATATAGACAGCAATCGTCACTCTAAAAAAATCAAAGACTTACACAATAGCCAAATAGTATTCCCAACTCATGCCAAATAGGTGCTACAATCGACCCAACACTGACTAAGATGATCTTGCAAGCCGCGTAGCACAGCTCAGCAACACTGCGAACTGAATTGTCCTCCAGCTGATCAACTGTCACTGTGATATAGCAGGAAATTAAATAGCTGACCAATTATCAAAAGCATGGGTAACATGAGAGCAAGTACAACGAAGTATGCCGTCCAAAGTTCAAAGTTGGTAACATTGATGAACGTCAATGTGATAACGGAGATGCGGAGAACATTTGACAGAACTGACGAATCCAGTTTCTCAGTCAATCATATGCGTCATAAGCAAGTTCGTCACATATAGGCTGACGTCACAATCAATTGCGTCATGAATGGTATATACTCAGTCACAAACGCTTAATGGTCAGACAAGTTGTACGAATTGTATGTCTTTACTATCTAATAAACATTCTATTGAATATTTTGAAACTAATTTGACTGGGCGCTGTTGCTGCCTAAAGACATACACTTCTTACACCTGGCGGAGTTTTCATCGTCCATGGCGGAGCTAGATACATCACTATATAGTGTGATGTCAGCCTACACATGGCGGAATTGAGTATGACGTCAGATACTTGAGTGACAGATCGGATCTCTACATTAGTAATCGTTAATATCAGGTGCTGATCCATGATCTTACTAGAGGGATCCATTTCTATCTATTCCCCGCCCATTTCTGTCTATTCACCGCCCATTTCTATCTATGCCCGCCTATTTCTAGCTAAGCTGTACCCATTTCTAGCTAAGCTATTCCCATTTCTAGCTAAGTTCGGTCCATTTCTAGCTAAGCTTCGCCCATCTGCGTTGGGATCGATCACACCCGCAATTCCCTGAATCACAATGCTGTTGCTTCCCAAAGCAGCAACAACACCCATTCAAGTTAGTTTCAAAATATTCAACAAAATGTTTATGAAAGAGTAAAGACATATAATTCGTACACTTGACGAACTATTCAATGACCGCGATGGATACGTCATTCATTACGTATTTTGATTGTGATTCAGTCTGCGTGTGCCGTAATTGATTATAATGTCATATACATGAATGACAGATCCGATCTATCCATCCGTTGTTGATTTCATCACCCATTCTCTACCTTATCACGTTCCATCTCAGAATATCTGCCAGCAAGGGGAGTAGGATTTCATCCTCGAGCAACCTAGGTTCCAGCCTTTATTCACTCCTACAGTACAGCTACTATACACTCAATGGGTGTATTCGATCTGTCACTCAAGTACTTTATGTCATAATCAATAACGTCACTAAAGTAGCTGAGAACACACTCATAATGAACCTGGAAAGGGCCATCGAGTGTATGAATGGCATGTCTTTGATGGATTTACAATTTATAAACATTCTGTTGAATATTTTGAAACTAATTTGATTGGGTGCCATAGGCAGCAACAGCACCCAGTCAAATTAGTTCCAAAATATTCAACAGCTTATCTGTATAGCTACCTTGAAACATGGATTCTGGTAATGTATGGTTCAAAGTACATAAATCGATCCCAACACGGGTACATAGTGGGCGGAGCTTAGCGAGAAATGGGCGGGGCAAAACTAGAAATGGATCAAACCACAACGACATGCGATCACGTACACCTAATCAATCATCTATCAATTGCATTATTTATCATCGTGCGTCCGATAGATATTATAAATTACCCCAAGCCGTTGCAAGAATCGATGTTAAAAGAGATATCTGATGCGATCCGCCATGATACCGTCGCAAATATATGACTGAGAAGTTCGCAGCCGAGATCCAGTCGTCACCAGTATACGTGGTTATATTCAGCTGCTCACTGACGTATGACTGAACAGAGGCGATGCTAGGGTCCGTGACGCTAGCCTTTTCTGGTAAGGAGAGGTGTGCTGTATAGGTGACTGCCACAGAAAACTGCCTAAAACCAGAGTACGCATATTTTATACACTGCTACAGAGCAGCCCAGAAATAACGTAATACTGTTTCCAAAACAAAATAAAACATACTGTCGAATATTTTGAACAGAATTCGATTGGAAAACATCACTGCCTTAGGCAAAGATGTTTTCCAATCCAATTATGTCCAAAATCGCCAGCGGAATATTGCGTAGGCTACTAACTAAGATGTTTTTGCTTACGAAAAGATCGTAACTTATTTCTGAACTGTACTGCATATTCGGCGAAATCAAGTTATTTTTCATTACTTTGTGAAGAAACGTTTCATTGCACCTAAGAAGAAATCAATAGTAACTTAATGGGTGACGATATTGCTTAAAGTCATGCTTCCATTAAGGACCAAAGTGGGCGTCCGCAGGAAATTGTTCAAAGTGGGGGGGGGGCAAACGTATGCGTTGGTCTGTGATGGGTATCCCCCTTCCCATGTCATTGGGGATGGGGTGGGGGAGGGGGTGGCCTTACGTGTGTCCACTCTCGGGAAAGTCTTGAAATTTAGACACGCTCTGAGGCCATCACATGCATTTTTTAAGGTAGGTACTTAAGAATATGAACCTTCGCCTGGCTGTGAGATTGGCGCTGCATCCGCGTAAAGTGAGTTTAAAATATTTTTTATCCATATCCAGGGTGGGTGGGTGAGGCGCAGGTGCCTCCTTGCACTCCGTACGGACGCTCAAGAGGACGACGGCTTTGCAAAAGTGTGTTATATACTAAGCATGTGCTGTATTCTATTAAACCCTTTTGCGGCACTGATATATTGATATTGACACAGAATCGAACCCACAACCTGCGAAAGCGCCAAACATCATTGCCCACAAACGCTTCCACCACACCAGCGCCGCAAGAACATTCTCTTGCGGCGTTGGTGTGATGGAAGCGTGTGTGGTCTATGATGGTCGACGCTTTCACCGGTTGTGGGTTCGATTCCCTGTAAAAGTCAATATAACGCAATGGCACTCGTATGAGCAAATGATGAAACGTCCATATTGAAATGGTTTCTTAACATGAACAGCTGTCAGAACTCAAGGGATCATGATAAATTCAAATGTAAGTGTCTATCAATCTCAACATTGACTCTTCAGCACTCTATTCGATGTTAATAATATGTATAATATTAGCAATACCAGTGTACTTCGTGGTGCAAAGCTTTGTATGACATACGTGGACATAGTAGGCCCATATGCTGAGCGTAGCGAGGGAAATAACATTTCTACAAATGATGCGAGAGGAAACACAGGCACCATTTGCTCAGGTCGAACATCCGTCTACAACCCGCGAAACAACGGAGGCATCCACTTTTAGCTATGCCCCGCCCATTTCCAACTAAGCTCCGCGCACGCGTTACCCGTGTTGGGATCGATCGAACCATGAATTCCCAGAATCCCATCTATCATGGTAAATATACATGTAAGCTGTTGATTATTTAGAAAGAAATTTGACTGAACACTGTTGCACACAGTCAAATTAGTTTCAAAATATTCAAAAGAATGATTATTAAATTGCAAAGTCATACAATTCGTACACGTTAGCAATGAAGGCGATGTACACATCATCACAGCATTAATATTCATAAAAACGCGATGACGTCATAACAAACAAATTTCCCTTAATACCCTGGGGCCGACGCCATTTTTGGAGAGGCTAATTTACTCTTTAGCATGTGGTAAGTTTGCCCCCACTTTAATGGCGGCCGATCTCAAGATGCCCAGATGCGCGAAACTATGAATACTGATCTGTAAACAAGATACCGTCTTTTAACAGGACAATTTTGTTAAACGCAGAACTGAAAAAAATCCGTTGAGATTAATTCACCATCGATAGGTTTATAGTAGATATCTGTATCTAATAAAGGGATTCAATATATCCTTCGAGTATATGATGTCATAATCAATTACGTCACATGTACTCTTATGTCACAATCAAAATGGTGTATTATAACGCCGTCATGAAGCTCGAAAAGTATGTCACGTGTACGAATTGTATGTCTGTGATGGATTTGCAATTTTATAAATGTTGTGTTGAATATTTTGGGAAGCGCCATCTCACAGTCAAATTAGTCTCAAAATATTCAAGAGCTCCCCTGTGTAGTTACCTTTAAATTGAGATTTCTGGGAAATCAGGATTCAATGTATATAAATTGATTTAAACACTCATACAACGTGGCTGGGTCTTAGCGATAGAAATGGTCGCGGCATAGCTAGAAATGGTCGGGACGTATGGGTCTAGAAATGAATTGATCCATTAACAGCGTACAATGGACCGACATTGATAATAGAGGATTACAGTTTCTCAGTCAATCAAGTGACGTCATAATCAGCTACGTGGCGTGTATGATGACGTCATAATCAATTACTCCACGAATGGCGTAGATAAGTTTGTCAGAAACGCTTAATTGATGACGGACGAAGCATTGTACAACTTGTATGTCTTTACCATTGGAGCGTAGCTAGAGATGGACGACGCATAGCTAAAACCGGAATGGTCCATTAGCTTCATTAGACCATGTGACTTGGCTGCGCGGTAATCGTAGTCTAAAGGCCTACATGGACAGAGCGACTAAATAAATACCTTTTCTCGTCTGCAGTAAAACCCGCTTTGATATCCTGAATACCAATGTGTAGAGCGACAGAGTCTGAAACAAGACATACAAGTGGCATTTAAACTTTAACTCATAGATTTCGCTCGCGCTTTGACCATATACATAATTAAACGGGATCACATTACACGATTTTAGCGAGTCGGCCGACTTATTTTATTGTAGGACAGTCGGCTGATTCCTCGCGAGTTTATCGTGGCGATCTCACTACTGCCATACAACGTGGCCAGGCTAATACATATTTACCGATTATGGTCCATACCCAGGGCGCTGCCATCTTGAATCTTGAAGTTTCTCCTAGCAGCTGTCACGTGGTCGAAGGCCGCGACCGGCCTGGTTGATCTGGCCGACCATCGACATTCCCAAGAAAAAAAGTTTGACATGTCTAAATTCTAGTTCCCGGCCGACCTTTCCTAGCTACACCGATTATCTGTAAGAATATCTGCTCACCCTATACGACTATCGGGCAATAACACGTGCTTAGTCGCCCGACAACTTAGAACCACAGATTATTGTACAATGTGATCCCGGTTTTAAACTCATACATTCATTTCAGTTTAGTATGAAAACTGGTGGTCATTTTGGTAGAAAATCTGTTTACACAGCAACAGTTTCCAGAAACATTGTTTTCAAATATGTCAACCAGTCTGCTCTGTACTGTACTGTACTGTAGAATGAGTCCTGACACCAGAGCAATATACTGGACTACATGCTAATAATGGAGGATTCCAGTTTATCTATCAATCATATGACGTCAGAATCAGCTACGTGACATATAGGCTGTCGTGATAATCAATTACGTCACGAATGACGTAGATACGCTCGTCACGAACATATGTGGCAACAGCACACAGTCAAATTAGTTTCAACATATGAAACAGCTTACCTGTACAGTTTTCTGGAAATTGATAGTCATGAAGTTCAGAGATCTGTCGATTCCAACACGGGCGAAGTGTGGGTGGAGCTTAGCTAAAGATGGGCGGGGCATAGATAAAACTAGATTCCACCATTGGCAAGCAACACACTAAACTGACTACGAATAGTGATTCATTACTAGCTATACCCGTCCATTTGTAGCTAAGCTCCGCCCACATTTTTACGCATGACGATGATGAGTGACTTTGTTCTGCAGGCGAAGAAGTAAAAACTTCATTCAACTATGATAAGTTTTTCTTCAACTTCCTATTCTGTGTCTTGGCCACTGAGAGCGTCCTATAGCCTCCCTTTTACGTTCTTTCTCGTCTTTGGTGAGCCTAATCTTTGCGGTCTGCTCGCAAAACTCCTAGCAAGTTGATGTCGTGGCGTCCTTTGCGTGCCTGATACCGGTTGGCACATATACGACTACCAATTCTAGGGTTGTCTATAAATACGCAGTGTCGTGGCGTGAATGGGACCTGCTAGACAGGGACCCGATATACGCCATCAAAATTCATGCGCCACCATCCTCCCCCTTGTGGTCATATTGCTAAATGAAATATTGTGATACAATGCACATTACATTCGCCAGGCATACATACGGATTGTACAGTAAATTATGT